>JAOTQJ010079410.1:16224-46623 GCA_025642045.1 Solanum sejunctum | reverse complement strand
TAGGCTCTCCTTTTTCAGCTGTAGTGCCCTTTTGTTTCAGGAGCCAGTTTTTGGTATCTTCCCATGTTTTGTGTATGGGTCATGTGTATATATATATATACTGTGCGACATCTATGTATAGAGGTCTGTGGATACTAGTGGGTAGTGGGTACGTGAGATATACGTGAGCACATGGTCTATATTATGTATGTGATACTTGATCAGGCGGCGAGACTGCATTACTCTGTGCATGACATGATTATTAGACGGCAGGACCGCAGCGGTGACCTTGTCGGCCCACATTATTGTATATATATATGTGCATATGTGCTGTTCGTACCTTCTGGTAGCTGCTGCAGGTGAGGATAGGGCATAAAAGCAGAGGAAACCCTGCCAAAATTTCTGTAGAATTCTTCGACTTTAAGTTGTGGTTTTGCGAGTTAATGTTGGCTTAAGTGCCTAGTCGGCACGAGTCATGGCCCCAGGGTTGGGCTGTGACAGAACTCCTCTCAAATCCACTGGCAACTCTAACTCATAGCCAATCTTGCCTATTTTGCGGACGATCTGATACGGACCAATGTACCTTGGACTTAGCTTCCCTTTCTTACCGAATCTTATAACTTCCTTCATGGGTGATACTTTCAGGAATACCCAATCTCCAACCTGGAACTCTAAATGGCGACGGTGATTATCTTCATAAGACTTTTGACAACTCTGAGATGCTAATAACCGCTCTCGAATTAGTTTTACTTTGTCTATTGCTTGCTGGATTATATCTGGTCTAATCAACTCTGCCTCACTAACTTCAAACCAATAGATCAGTGATCGACACTTCCTATCATATAATGCCTCGTACGGTGCCATTTGAATGTTGGAATGGCAATTTTTATTATATGCAAATTCAATCAACAATAAGTGCTTATTCAAGCTAACTTAAAAATCCATCGTGCAGGCCCGTAACATAACTTCTAGCGTCTGGATAGTACGCTCGGCTTGACCATTGGACTGGGGATGGAATGTTGTACTAAGACTTACCTGCGTCCCTAAACCCGCCTGAAATGATAGCCAGAAATTTTCCATAAATTAGGTGCCTCTATCGGAGATAATGTATACAGGAATACCATGAAGGCGTACAATCTCCTTAACATACAATCTGGCATAGTCCTCAGCCGAGTAAGTAGTCCGAACTGTAAGAAAATGAGCTGATTTTGTCAACCTATAAACAATTAGACTAGAATATTATTGATGGAAACTAAAAGGGGTCCATTTGTGCCAACTAAGTGAACGTTGGATTTCCTCTATGAGACTCAAGAACTTTAAAAAAAGTAATCAAGTTATTTCTCATATTATTCAATCAAATATGAAGAAGAAAAAGAAAAAGGTTATCCTATTTAATCTAATATATTCTTTATTTGACGATTTCCAAACAAAAGATCCTAGGTAAAGTATTTCAAAGACAATCTTTAAGCAAAACAGGGATACAATTAAGTCAGAATATAAAGACAAATTTGGGCATGTACAAAGTTTAAATAAGTTTGAAATTAAAAACATAATATATAGTAAGAATATAACATGACACGATAATAAAGGAGAACAAATATTTGAATTTTAACCCAATTATGTAATACTTTTTTTTTAAAAGTAGCAATAAGAAGAATACATTAAAATCATAGTCAACCTACATGACAAACTAAACTGAAAATCACTGAAAGGAAAAAGACTAAAACTGAATTTCTCCTTTGTCAAAGAAAGAAAATATTTACATGCAACACCAATAATAAATGCTGAAAATATTAAGCATAGGAAAGGATTTACCTTGTGTTGCATAGCAAACAAGGGCTATAACATCAAGGATTACGGTCACCACTTTCTCAGAATTCAAAACTTGAAGCCAAAAAAAAGATAAAATAATTGCAAATTGTATTGCTAGAAGTATGTTTTTATTTATTTTTCAGATGAACTCACTGTTGTTTTTGATCTATGCTTGGTGTCTTCTTCATTCGAGAGTGAAAAATCAATCTTATTTATTGGTAGATTCGTACTTAAGAAGTCCACAGTTTAACACAAAATTGAAGAGCTTTCTCTTCAAAAATCAAGATGAGGTAAAAAGATCTTTTTTAACTTACCATTTTCCATGATTTGACCATTTGTTTGGGCAAAAATTATGCCGATGGTGGTGTCAAGCAGCACGTGAAAATAGCGGGGGGGTGTCGGGAGACTAGGGTGATGTGTGTCAGTAGAGTAGAGAAAAATATAATATGACAAATCTGACGAAATTTGGGCAAAGAAAAAAGAGGAGAACAATGAGCCTATGGACTTCCTTGGAGAAAAAATAAAAAAGAGGCATAGGGTGTGGAAGAAAAGATAAGACAACCTAGATTAATTAGGATCACTTGATCATTTAGATCGGACAGTTACACATAAATCAGGGAATTAGAAACAAAATATATCCGAATTAATAACGTTCATTGGATTAAAATTTAAGGTCTAAGATTAAAAAGAAGAAACATAATCCTTGTGTTGTCTATATGGCACACGTGGATTGGTTGATTTGAGGGGACTTGGATTGTCAAGTTTTGCTTAATTCAACCTATTTAAATTATGACCAAATTTATTTATAAAAATATCATTTTCTGATTAATTAATTAATATGTATATACATACATACACATATATCAAGATTAATTATTTAAACAAAATTTTAAAATAATATCAGTACGAGTTAGTAAAAATAGGTCAATCAATTAAGCTCCCTTTTTTGAATACTTATTTTCAAATGACAAAATAATTATTCAATTAAAAATTAGTTTGACACTTTAAAAAATATTCATTTGTCATAAGCTTCTCCAAAATGATGAAAAAAAAAAGTAAAAATTTATATATACATGTAAATGTATTTCTTAATATTTAAATTTTTTGAAATATTTTTTATAAAATAATGAATCAAAATAATGAGAAGTTCAACAACAACAATAACAATAATATTAATGATAATAATAGTAATAATAATTTAAAAATTTTTAAAGGAAATGTATAGTTGGTCCAAAAAAAAAAAGAAAAGGAAGGGGGACATAATGATGACAACTATTTACTTTAATAAATAAATAAATAAATAAATAAATAAATAATGATAATTCAAAAATTATATAAATTTCTTAGAAAGAAACTTGAATAGGTGAGAAAACGAAAAAAAAACAAGATAGGGGACAAAAATGATTTCACTTTTGACTAAATAAATAAATAAAATATTGAAATTAGTTAATTAATTAATCTAACGGTAGTAGAAATATATTCACTCTTTCAGCATAATTAATTTTTTTAAAATGGAGAGAGATTATTAAAAATTTAAAAATATCGTATTCTAGTAAATAAGTGACAGTTGTGGAGTTGAAGTATAAGTTAGATTGTTGCTATAAAGGGGATATGTGATTATTTAAAAAAATTTAGATTAGTTTGGTAGTTTAGAAGAGTAGGGTCTAATAACAATAATAACAATAATAATAATAATAATAATAATAATAATAATAATAATAATAATAACAATAACAACAACAACAACAACAATAACAATAATAATAATAATAATAAATAATAATAATAATAATAATAATAGTAATAATAATAAATAATAATAACAATAATAATCTAACTTCTGTTGAAAATAATATCCATAAAATGCTTTGTTGAAAAACACGATAATAAATAAATAAATAAAAAGAAAAAAGTATAATATGGTCATTACAACCACATTAGAGAAAAAAGTAAGGTCCAGGTTATCTAGCTAGCTCAAGAAAGCTCGGGATGATGGAAAACCTTCTGGTTGGTTACAGTACACCTATATGAAGAGTTGTGTTGGTATTGGGACTTCGATGAATTCAAAGCTGTCACGCCCCAAGCCTTGAGCCTAGACGTGACATGGCGAATGGAAACTCGTAGGGACCCAAACAAGGCTCTTAGCATATCAATCCCACATCCTTGATCATGGAAGCAGAATAAATAATAACAAGAGATATATAAAATAGGAAGTGAGACTAAGGAAAGTCTTTGTTATCATAAAAGTATAAATACATCATAATATTTTAATAACATCTCTAAACTTGGAATGGAGCGGGAGCCAAGATATTTTTCGGGCTCACCCATATAACATCAAATATTCAACATAAAGAAATCTTAGAGATAGCAAGAGAAAGTAGATAGTATCCACGAACATGAGGACTCATGAAGCTTATCTTCGAATAATCTCACTACTCCAAGTGGAGGATGATCAAGAGGAACTCCGGTCCCTACATGGTGATATCATGTAAGCATAAGTATACGTTAATACGTTTGAATGTACTATGTATTTAGGATGCAATGCAATAATTCATTAGCCAATTTAGACAAAATGCATAGTAATAGGCAATAGATAAGCATAATCTCAATATGACATGCATAATCAATGCTTGAAGTAAGACATGTTTATAAATCATTCAAATTTCATACAACATGATACATATGTGGGAAGATACCTTAACCG
Organism: Solanum sejunctum; assembly: GCA_025642045.1. Taxonomy (NCBI): domain Eukaryota; kingdom Viridiplantae; phylum Streptophyta; class Magnoliopsida; order Solanales; family Solanaceae; genus Solanum; species Solanum sejunctum. Next base: position 42,128 of record JAOTQJ010079410.1, on the reverse strand, counting down.
ATAAAGAATAAGAACAAGTGAGCTACAACTTGAAATCCCGATAATTACCCTCATCGGTAAAGAGGTGGTCTACTTGCCAAGGTAAACCATACTTCACGTTATGGAAGCTAGTCCCATTTTAGAGAAGTAACCCCCCTTAAGGAACTTGTACCATTTTGAGGTGGATTTCATGATAATGTGCACTAAATGGATCGACTTTTATAGCAAGGGTATAACATTAATCCTATGTTGGACTATAGTTTGTGGAAAGGAGTATGGACCCTTGAAGATAGTCCACACTAATATCTAGTCTCTCGGTTGTAAGTCTAATCCTACGGAATACTTGAAATAATCATAACTTTAATAACTTGTAATAAACATGAAACGATGACATAAGTAGCTTTTAAATATACTTGACCTTTAATGATGAGCCTAGCTTGAAACATGAGAATAGATCATAATCATACATGTAGCCTTGCTGTAACATGAATGGTTCACAAGAGGTAAAATCTTGAAAATAGAGCTTAGCTTGATACTTGCATAATGATAGATAATTTCATGAATTCATAATATACTTGATATCCCATATTCATCATGAAGTCACGTTACTTGTAAAACATGTAAATAACTTGAAAATTCTTGACTTAAAATTTCATCGAACACTTGGTAGGCACATATGAGAACATATTGAAATCATGCAAAATGCAAGATTGTAGATCATCAGAAAGTGAAATCAATGCATCCTAAAGTCATATAAATCAGTCCACCAAACATCATCGTAAAACTCCCATCATGGATAACTTGTAAATCACATAACAACATCACAATAGCTCATAGGTTTCATAGCTTGAATCATGTATAGTCTGAATAAACTATGATCAATCCATAGTATAAGCTTAAAATAGATATTAATACATAATAAATCATGTTTGATAAAACTCGAACATAAATCATGTTCATATTTCATAATAACAGATACTCATAAGTAATACATCTTTAAATCATACAATTTTCATAAAATGGAAAGGTTGGGCTCCAAGGTTGAAAAAACCCAATAGATGAAACCCACATACCTAAAATTTGGAGATTCATTGATGCAGCCTTGAAGAGAACTTGAAGCTTGAATGGAGTTCCTGAGAATCGGGAGTAAACTTGAGACACTTGAATATGGATGAGAATTTTGATAAAATGATTGAGAGGTTTTAGAGAGGGTTTTTGAGTGAAATGGAGTTGAAAAATGGCTTAGTATAGGTGCTTTCATGTATAAGTGGGTATGGGGCCATGATCCTAACTCCCTTAGGCTAAAATAGAAATTAAGGAAGTGGTAACACTGCTCCGAGACAGGTCTGCATCATGGAGCCATCGCATACCCTTTTCATTTTTGAAAATTTTGCAAAAAATAATTTTTCCGTACAAGTCTTTTACAATCCTGGTCATACCCATATGATATTCAATTTTGCCCTCGATCAAGAATATGAAGTTAGATTTTTGATATCATGCACGAATTTTGAGTTATATAGAAATTATGATTATGGACATTTTTGAAGCACATTTTTGGGGCATTTCAATATCTTTCCCTTGGAAACATTCGTCCAAGAATGCCAAACAAACATGTAAGAGAAGTAATCATGAAGTTTTCAGCTTAACATGAATGCAATAAATGCATTAAAACATTATTCTTGAAAATTTCAACATGAATGTCAAAAGTCACCATAAACTTATCAATATAGACATGAATGCATGCAAAATGATATAAAGGCTAAAACTTAGGACACGAGATCATATAAGGGGACTTAAATTAATACCTTTGGCTTAAGTGGAGTGAAAGAGATGTAGGTATCACTTTCTCATATCCGCCTTGGCTTCCCATGTGGCATTTTTGACTTGTTGGTGCTTCCAAAGTACCTTGGCGGACGCTAATCCTTGTTTCTCAATCTCTTTACTTGTCTATCAAAAATCTGCACAGAGACCTCCTTGTAACTCAAATTATCTCATACAAAACCCACAACATCGAACGCACTATGGCACTTAGTTCCCCCCCCCCCACTTTCTCACCATAAAAGCATAGAAGATCGAACGGACCATGTCCATCTACATAGGCAACTCCAACTCATATGAAACCTTACACACTCTCCTCAAAACTTTATAAGGATCCACAAACCTTAGGCTCGATTTCCCTTTTCTGCCAAATTAAACCACACCCTTCATAGGTGAGACCATAAAATATATGAAACGACCCCAAAAAGTGCCCGAAAATGTGCCTCAGAATGCTCAGAATTTTAAATTCCATATATCTCAAAATTCATACGTGATATTAAAAATTCAACCTCATATTCTTATTCAGGAGGTCAAAATTAGAGGAAAGAGGGTCTAATTCTGATTTAAGAGTGAAAAATTAGCAATTATAATTTTTGAAGTGAAAAATTCTGATGAGCATTAAACGCCCAGGGATGCGCCAAGGGCGCGTAAATGAAGAGGAGTTGTCTGTGCATTCTCTCCAAGACGCAGAGAGGTGTATTTTTCTGTCCTATGATTTTCTGTGCAGTCCAAGGCTTTTAAGTCTTGTGCCTAAAAGTTTAATAATATGTTTTTACCTATACCTAGTCTTATTTCACTCTCATATCCATCCTAAACATTTTCCAATACTCAATCAAACACTTAGCCATATTTTCACTGCCAAATTCAAGTCTCAAACCATCATCTGGAACTAAGGATTTTCTTCTAGCTTCTTCTTCAAGCTTCAAGTCTCCATCTCTAGTGTTCACGATATTAATCCCCTAGCTAAGGTATGTAGGTTTCTTTCATAGTTTTCTTTCACCCATGATACCCAAATCTCCTTTTACTCGAATTGCCAGATTTAAAGTTGATTTACAAGTAGGTCTTTCTTATTATGAAATTCACTACACACTATATTAAAGTTATGTCAAATTGTGGCTTTTTGGCTATGTTTTGAGCTATAAATCTATGACATATTATAATAATTGATGAGGGGTTTTGATGTATGTTCATTGAGGGTGTTGATTGATAGTTTTACGTGGATTTTTCTTGCGTGATTTCATCTCTATATTTTATGTTTTTATTATACTAGCATTACACACCCTCTAAGTGTTTGATAAAAAGTCCAAATGTCGTTTCTTGAGGAGTTGAAGGTCCAAAGCATGAGATATGATATGATTGACAATATTATGATGAAATGAGATTATATATATGATGTATTCATTATAAAGTGTTGCATTAGACCATAGCCCGATCCAAAGGGCCAAGATCCTGGGTAACCTATATGGGGATTTGTACTCATCAACCATATCAGGGGTTTGTACTTCACCACCGAGGTGATACAGTATTATTATCAACCGTGTGAGGCATTTGTACCATACCGCCAGGGTTATTAGGTAAAACTATCATTAACCAACCAAAGGATTTGTACCTTAAAATCTATCTTGGTCTCTTCTACGCATATGATATCCTATATGAGCGTGAGTTACTTAAGCATATTGTACTTATGCATTGGTCATATATGCCATATTGTTATATTATGTCTATTGCCTATTGTTATGCATTTTGATTGTAACGCCTCATTCTTGTTGCATTGTATCCTATGTATTTAGTACATTCAAATATACTAACACATACTCTTGCCTACGTGATATCACCACATAAGAAATAGAGCCCAAGTTGATCATCCTCCAACTCCACATGGCTAGTTCAATATTACTCAAGCTTGTTGATGAGTGCTCCACTTTGGGGATCTTAGTCTATGTTGCTCTTATTATTTATTGAGATATTCTTCCTTGTGTTCTATTTTGACTTAGAGGGTGTACTTGGTTATTTGGTCTTGGCCCCCACTCTTATCTATGTATTAGAGGTGTTTGTTGGACATGTTATGTATCTATGCTAAGAGCCTTGACTCTATTGTTCGTGATATCTATGATATGATAGTGCTTTCCACTAGACCGGTTGTCCCACTTTATTATCTCTTAATGCTTGTTTTATTGCTTTGCGATCAATGATGTGTAATGACAAGTTAAGAGGCTTTTTTGGGGTCCCTTCTGGTTCCCATTCGTCGTGTCACGTCTAGGCCCTAAGGAGAAGATTCATTGCCATTTGCAATAGTTGTCAACAAGTTAAACCCGAACATCAATGGTCGGGTGGCCTAATCTAAGATATAGATATTCCTACTTTGAAGTGGGAGGTGATTTCAATGGATTTTTTGGTTGGGTTGCCCAAACTAGGAAGGATTTTTATTCCATATGGGTGGTGATTGATAGGTCAATAAAATTGGCCCACTTTCTACAACGTAAGACCATTTATGGGGCTGAGAAGTATGCAAGGTTGTACATACATGGGTTAGTAAGGTTGCATATGGTTCCTTTGTCCATTATATCAGATTGTGGTTAATAATTCACTTCATGCTTTTGGAGGTATTTTCAAAGGGGTCTTAGTATAAAAGTTCACCTTAGTATGGCCTTCCACCCCAAATATATGGCCAAGCTAAAAGAACCATTCAAACACTTGAGGATATGCTAAGGACTTGTGTATTAGAGTTGAGGGGTAGATGGGATGACCATCTTCCTTTGACTGAGTTTACCTACAACAATATCTATCACTCTAGCATCGATACGACTTCTTTTGAGGCTCTTTATGGGAGATGTGATAGATAACCAGTTGGTTGGTTTGAGGTTGAAGAGCTAGATTTATTGGGAATAGATCTAGCTATGGAGGCTCTTTAGAAGGTTAGGATGATTAGGGAAAGGTTGAAGAAGGTCCAAAGTCATCAAAAATCCTATGCTAATGTGACAAGGAGAGACTTTGTATTGAAAGTAGGTGATTGGGTTCATTTGAAAGTTTCTCCAGTAAAAGGTATGGTCCTATTTGGTAAAAAGAGAAAGCTGAGTCCATGATATGTTAGTCCTTATGAGGTCTTGAGAAGGGTTTTCAAGGTAGCTTATGAATTGAAGTTACTTAGTGCAATTAATTTGGTTTATCTAGTGTTCCATGTCTCTACGTTGAGAAAATGTGTTGGTGATCCTAATGCTATTATGTCTCTTGATGTTGTGGTTATTGTTGAGGATAACTTGATCTATGAGGATGTTCCAGTTTAGATTTTGAATAGGCAAGCAAAGAAATTGAGGAACAAGGAGGTGGCATCCATTAAGGTCCTTTGGAGAAACCAACAAATTTAAAGTACTACTTAGGAGGCCAAAATGGATATGCAAAAGCAGTATCCTTATCTTTTCTACTCCAATCAATCCTAAGGTACTAATTCCAAATCTCTTATGTGATTTCAAGTCTTTTATTTCAGCACTTATGTCATTCATATGCATTCATGTTTAACTTGGTAAGTTTATCATGATTTTACACTTATTTTGAGGTTTTGAAAATGGTGTTTAAATGTAATGTTGCATTCTCATTGGGGCTGATTTGTTTATGATCACTCTTCTCTTGTACATCTCTTTTAAATTCGAGGACAAATATTCCGAAGAAGGAGTTATTGAAACAACCCCAAAAAGTGCTCCATAATGTGCCATGGAATGCTTAGAATTTTAAATTTCATATATCTCAAAAATTCATATGCGATATCGAAAATCTGACTTCATATTCTTTTTCAGGAGATCAAAATTAGCAAAAAAAGGGTCTGATCCAAATTTAAGGGCGAAATATTAGTAATTAAAATTTTTCAAGTGACAAATTCCAGTGAGCATTATGTACCCCTGGCGCAGATGAAGAGGAGTTCTCTCTGTGTCGTCTCCGCGACACAGATAGGTGTATTTTTCTGGCTAGTGATTTTCTCTGTGGTCCAAGGCTTTTAAGTCTTGGTCCTAAAAGTTCCCAAATATGTTTTTACCTATACTTAGCCTTATTTCACCCTTATATCATCCTAAACATGTTCCAATACTCACTAAATCACTTAGCCATATTTTCACTCCTAAATTCAAGTCTCTCATATTAAATTAAAGATTTCCTTCAAGGTTCATCTTCAAGCTTCAAGTCTCAATCTCCAATGTTCACCAAGCTCATCCCCAAGATAATTTATGTGGGTTTGTTTCATGGGTTCCTTTCACCCATGATACCTAAGCCCCCTTTTACTCAAATTTCTTGATTTAAATTGATTTACAAGTGGGTATTGCTTATTATGAAATTCACTACATACTATGTTAAAGCTCTGTGAAATTGTGATTATTTTGATATGTTTTGAGCTATATATCTTGGACCTATTATAAGAACTGAAGAGGGGTTTTGATGTATGTTGCTTGAGGGTGTTGCAAGGTGTTGATTGATGGTTTTCCAATAAATTTTCTTGCATGATTATATCTCTATATTTCATGGTTTTATTCTAGCATTACACACCCTATAAGTGTTTGATAAAATGTCTGGATGTGATTTCTTGAGGAGTTGAAGGTCCAAAGCATGAGATATGATATGATTGACTATCTGATGATGAAATGAGCTTATGGATTTGATATGCTCTATACAAAGTGTTGCATCAGACCATACCTATTCTAGCTGAACAATAGCTCAGGTAACCTAGGTGGGGGTTTGTACTTAGCCATTGTGGTGATAAGGCGTGATTATCATCAATTATGTGATGGGTTTATACAACAACACCAGGGTGATGGAGGTGAAACCATCATCAACCAACCAAGGGGTTTGTACTTTGAAAATCTAGTTTGGTCTTTTCTACACATATGATATCATATATGAGCATAAGTTACTTAAGCATGTTTTACTTATGAATTGGTCATACATGCCATATTGTTATATTATGTCTATTTCCTATTACTACACATTTTTACTATAATGCTTAATTCTTGTTGCATTGCATCCGACATACTTAATACATTCAAACGTACTAATGCATACTCTTGCTTACATTGTATCGCCATGTAGGAACTAGAGCCTAAGTTGATCATACTCCACCTCCACGTGGTTAGTTCGATACTATTCAAGTTTGTTGGTGAGTCCTCCACTTCGGGGACCTTAGTCTATATTGTTGTTATTATGTATTGAGACATTTTTCCTTATGTTCTATGAGGGTGATCCCGGTTGTTTTGTGTTGGCCCTACTCTTATGTATGTATTAGAGGTGTTTATTGGTCATGTTATGTATCTATGCTAAGGGCTTGATTGTATTGTTCTTGATGTCTATGATATGATAGTGCTTTCCCTTAGCCCTCCTTGCCCTACTTTATTATCTCTTGATGCTTGTTTTATTGCTTCCACGACCAATGATATGTATTAATAAGTTAAAAGTCTTGTTTGGGGTCCCTTTGGGGTCACCATTCACACTATCATGACAAGGACATTGGCTTGGGTCGTTATAATAAACCCAATCACCTACCTTAAACTCAATATTTCTTCTCCTCACATCGGAATAGGACTTTTGTCTACTTTAGGCTGTTTTCAATCTCTCCCTAATTAGCCACACCTTCTCCAAGGCTGCCATGACCGAATATGGACCTTTCAAAGCCATTTCTCCCACTTTAAACCACCCAACCAGGGATTTACAATGTCTACCATAAGACCCTAAAGGGAGCCATACCAATGCTTGAGTGGTAGCTGTTGTTGTAAGCAAACTCAATGAGTGTAAGATGTTTATCCCAACTACCCTTATACTCCAAAACACAAGCTTTAAGCATATCTGCAAGAGTTTGAATAGTCCTCTTGGGTTGGCCATCCATTTGAGGATGAAAGGTCATGCTAAGCTTAACCTTGGTACCAAGACCTCTTTGGAAAGACCTTTAAAAGTAAGAAGTGAGTTGAGAACCATGATCCAAAATGATAGACAAAGGCACCCTTTGCAATCTAACCAACTCATGTATGTACAACTTGGCGTAATCTTTGGCACCATAAGTAGTTTTGACTAGAACGAAGTGAGTTGACTTTGTCGTTCTATCCAGAGAAATCCAAATAGAGTCGAAATGCTTCCTAGCCTTAGGAAACCCAACCACAAAATACATGTTAAATTCTTGCCATTTCCAAGTAGGAATCTCTAGGTCTTGGGCTAGGCCACCTGACCTTTGATATTTGGCTTTCACTTTGTTAGCTATTTATGATTTCCGAGTGTGAACTTGGAAATGTCTTTCTTCATACCATCCCACCAGTACACCCCCGTCTAATCTCTATACATCTTTGTAGAACTAGGGTGGATGGAACAGGATGAACTATAGGCCTCTTTCAAGATTAATTCTTTCAAATCACCCATATTTGTCATGCATAATCTACCTTGATACCTAAGGGTACTATCTCTCCCTTGGGAGCAAACCTCTGCTTTATTATCTCTCACGAAGGCCTTCATTCTAGCAAGGCAAGGTCAAGATCTTTTCTTGCCCTTACCTCTTCAATCAAAGAATATCTAGAACCATCAATAACCATTACACCACCTTTATCAACGTCATCTAACCTCTCTAGCCACTTCTTTGCCACCATTACTAACATGAGCTAGACTACCTAGAGACACCTTATTTAGAGCATCAGTCACAATATTAGCTTTGTCGGGATGATAATGCACACTCATATCATAATCTTTAAGGATCTCTGACCACCTTGTGTGTCTCAAGTTAAGATCTTTTTGGTTGAACACATATTGGAGACTCTTGTTGGTGGTGGACACATCAACATGAACCCTATACATCTTGTGACGCCAAATCTTCAAAGCAAATACCACAGGTGCCAATTCAATATCATGGGTGGGATAATTCTTCTCAAGCACCTTGAGATGTCTAGAGGCATACGTTATCACCTTATCAATTTGCATCAAAACATACCCCAAACCAATTCTTGAGGCATCACAATATACAACATGTCCTTCCAAAACTTGCAGTAAAGACAAGGTAGGAGCGGAGACAAGCTTATCTTTCAAAGTATGGAAACTTCTTTCACACTCATTGTTCCACACAAATATCGCCTTTTATTGTGTTAATTTAGTCATAGGAGAAGCCATAGAAGAAAAAGCATTTACAAACCTCTGGTAATAACCCCAAACCCAAGAAACTTTAAATGTCTGATAAAGTCAAAGGTCTAGGCCAATTTCTAATATCCTCCATTTTATTAGGATACACCTTAATGGCATCACCTACTCCACATGCTATAGAAAAGCAACCTCTTTCAACCAAAACTCACATTTCTTATATTTGCATACAACCTTTCCGCCCTCAAGATATGCCATACCACCCTCAAGGGTTCCACATGCTCCTCCTCACTGTGGAAATAAATCAAGATATAATTAATAAAAATCACCACAAACAAATCAAGGTAGGGCTTAAAGATCCTATTTGTGAGATCCATAAATATAGCCAGTGCATTAGTCAACCCAAAGAACATAACCACAAACTCAAAGTGCCCATACCTAGTCTAAAAGTCCATCTTGGCAATATCACACTCCTTCACTTTCACTTGGTGATACCCAGATCGAAGATCAATCTTAGAAAAGTGACTAGCCCCTTGATGTTGATCAAAAAGGTCATCGATCCTTGGTAAAGGGTACTTGTTCTTTATGGTGACTCTATTATGTTGTTGGTAATCAATGCACATACTAAGAGAACTATCCTTTTTCTTCACAAACTACACTGATGCACCCTAAGGTGACTTATTAGGCCTTAATAAACCCTTCTCCAACAAATCTCTCAATTGTTCCGTCAACTCCATTGCGGCCATATGGTAAAATGGAATAGAAATGGGTTGGGTATTGGGAAGGAGGTCTATATCAATGTCTATTTCCCTTTCAAGAGTAACACTGAAAGCTCATCGAGAAAGACATCAAGAAACTCATTAATTACAAGAACTAACTCAATAGGAAGGACTTTGGACTCAACATCCCTAACCCTTACAAATGATAAAGAAAACCCTTAGAAATCAGCTTCTGGGTTTTAAGACAAGAAATGAATCTATCCTTGACTGCCACATCATGAATTTCCCCCTCAAGAATGGGCTCATTAGGGAATTGGAATTTAACCCTATGGATTCTACAATCAATAGAATCATAAATATGCATGCAACCAGTCTATCCCAAGAATGACATCAAAATCCATCATATCTAATTTAGCAAAGTTACAAGGTAAGATTTTATGCAATATGAACACAAGATAATTTCTATAGACTCTTTTAGCAACATTGGACTTACCAATGGAGGTAGACAGTTCAAAAGGCTCAAACAACAATTTGACACTAACATGAAGCTTATTGGCAACAAAAGAAGTAATAAAAGAAAGAGTGACACCAAGGTCTATCAATGCATACACATCAAAATTAAAAAGCTTTAACATACCAGCAACAACATCGGGTACCTCATCAACTCCTTATCTCCCTTGAAGAGCATAAAATCTATTTTTCTGGGTGCACCTCATTGAATGACCTCCCCTTCTTCTTTGGCCTGTATTTGTACCTTGGGCTTGTGAAAAAACCACCTTTACCTTTGCTTTAGAATGAGGACATTCAATAACTTTGTGACCCATCTCCCCACAACCAAAGCAAGCATTAGAATTCCTGAAAAATGGACCACTATGATTCTTTCCACACCTTGGACATCTAGGCTTTACCGTTCCTCTATTACCACCTTGGAATCATTGTTTATCATTACCAAATCTATTATTAGGAGTATTAGAAGGCCTTTGGACTAGTAACTTGTGGCCTTGAGGAAACTAGCCACCCTTAGAACCTTGGAACCCACATTCAAATCGAGCCCTTTTGGACTCAACAACCCTTCTCTTTCTAAGCTTTTCCCCCTCTAGTTGCTCGGCATATGTCATAAGCCCAGACAAATTCAAGTCCCCCACTAGCATGATGGTACAACACTACTCATTAAGCAAGTATATACACATGATACAAATTTGTTCATCCTTGATCATAGCTCGACAAGAAATTGTGGAGCATACTTGGAAAGCTTATTGAAATTGAGGGCATACACTCACAATCATAGACCCTTGCTTAAGATTCATAAATTCCATCACCTTCACCTCCCTAAGCTAAATAGGAAAGAATTGGTTAAGAAATGCCACTTTGAACTTCTCCCAATGGATAGCATGATCATTCCCTTCTCCATCTTCCATCGAGTAAATCAAATTTGAGCCACCCCTTTGAGTTGGTAGGCCTCCAACTCCACTTTTTCCTACGAATTGACCCCTATAATGGACAACAACTTATACACCTCATCAATGAATTATTGTGGATCCTCATCCACCATAGACCTTTATAATGCCGGTGGATTCATCCTAGTAAAATCCCTCACCCTTGAGCCCAAAGTAGGAGCATTAGGAGCTTGGGCCCCTTGGTTAATTTGGCTGGATATAGCATGAGCCAATATAGTAATAGCATCCCAAAATTCTCTTGGCCTACCCCTTCTTCTTGAGGAATATAAGGAGTCGATTACTCTTCAAGTGTACAGACTCTCCTTCCTCTTAGAATCGGTATGATCTAGAATAAGAAAGAATATTCGTTAGGGGAAAAACCTTAACTTCTATAGAACGACATAGATCATGAAGAAGGAAAATATTTCTGAAAATACCTCATGACCTCCAATTCATAGGTGTGGAGCGCTTCACAACCATGAATAAGACTCTAATAGATATGGTATGTTGTATTTTGAGAACCATTAACAACCTAATACACTGATACCAATTTTGTCATGACCCAAGCCTATGGCCTAGATATAACATAATGAATAGGAACCCAAAGACACCAAAACAAGCCTCTTAGCATATCAATCACATATCCTTAGTGGCGATAGTAGAGTAAATAATAATAAGTAGATGTATAAAAAGGGGAAGTAGGACTAAGGGAAGTCTTTGATATAATAAAAACATAAATATATCATAATATTCCAACAAAACCCCTAAACTTGGAATGGAGCGGGGGCCAAGATACTTCCCGCGCTCACCCTCATAATATCAAATGTTCAACATAAAGAAGTCTTAGAGCTAGAAAGAGAAATTAGATAGTGTTCCGGAACTTGAGGACTCACCAAGCTAATCTTCGAATAACCTCACTAGCCACGTGGAGGATGATCAAGAGGAGCTCCGGTCCCTATATGGTAATATGATGTACGCATAAGTATGTGTTAGTACATTCGAATGTACAAAATATATAGGAAGTAATGTAACAAAATATAAGCCAATATAGTCAAAATGCATAGTAATAGGTAATAGATAAGCATAATCTCAATATGGTATGCATGATCAATGCTTGAAGTAAGACATACTTATAAAACATTCAACTTGTATAGAACATGATACATATATGAGAACAGACTTTAACTAACAAAGAATAAGATGAATTGAGCTACAACTAGGAATCCTAATGACTAACCATCAATGGTAAAGAGGTGGTAGACTTGCCAAGGTAAACCATACTTCACCTTATAGCATCCTATTGCATTTCGGAGAAGTAACCCTCTTACATAAACCTATCCCATTTGGGAGTGGATTTCATGATAAAGTGGACTAAATGGATCCACTAGTATAGTAAGGGTATAACATAATTCTATTTTGGCTTATAGTTTGAGGAAAAGAGTATGGACCCTTGATGATAGTCCACGCCGACATCCAATCCATCGATACTAATTCTAATCCCACAAAATACTTGCAATAATCATAACTTTAATAACTTGTAATAAATATAGAATCATGACATGAGTAGCTTATAAAAATACTTGACCTCTAATGGTGTGCCTAGCTTGCAACATGAGAGTAAATCATAATCATACGTGAATCCTTGCTTTAACCTGAATTGCTCATAAGAGATAAAATCTTTAAAATAGCGCTTAGCTTGATACTTGAACAATCATAGATAATTTCATCAATTCATAACACACTAGGTAGCCCATATTCATCATGAAGTCACTTGACTTGTAGAAATTGTAAATAACTTGAGAATTGTTGATTTGACATTTCATCGAGCACTTGGTGAGAACAAATGAGATCATGTTCAAATCATACAAAATGCAAGAGTATAGATCATGATATAGTGAAATCAATACATCTCAAGTAAATCAACCCACCAACTTCATGATGAAACCCCATCATAGGAAACTTATAAATCATAGGAAACTTATAAATCATAGGTCACAGATTTCATAGCTTGAATCATGTATAGTCTCAATAGACAAAGATCATGTAAAGACCCCGAAAAGTGTCCAAAAATATTACTCAAAAGTGCCTAGAATCATAATTTATATATATCTCAAAATTTGTGCTCGACATCAAAAATCCAACATCATATTCTTGATCAAGGGGTCATTTTGAGTGGGGAATGGATCTACCCCAATTTTAGAGTAATCAAATCACAATTCCAAATTACCAAAATTTAATTTTTCCAGAATTGGTCTGTGATAGTGCCACCATACATAGCTATCGACGACATGTGTAAGTTTGGTCTCCATGATAGGTCCACAATACAAACCTATTTAAATTCTTCCCAGTTATTTTTCTTACGGTCCAAGACTTTTGAGTCTTGGGCCTAAGTATTCCCAAGCATAAGTATACCTATACTTAGCCATTTTTCGACATCATATCACTCTAAACATTCCCCAATATGTGTTCAAACACTTAGCCAAATATTTTACTCCTAAATTCAAGTCTAAACCCTTTTTTGGATCTCAAGGATTTCACCCATGCTTCAAGTCTTCATCTTCAATCTTCATCAAGTTCATCTCCAAAGCTAAGGTATGTGGGTTTATTTCATAGGTTCCTTCCACACATGATACCCAAGTTCTCTTTACTCAAAATTGCATGATTCAAGTTGATATATTCATCAGTCTTGTCTATTATGAAAATCACCGTACATTATCTTGGAGTTCATGAAATTGTGACTCTTTTACCATGTGTAAAGCTATGAATCTGAGGTCTATTGTATGATTTGATGAAAGGTTTTGATGTATAGTTCTTGAGGGTGTTACTAAGTATATGTTGAAAGTTTTACATTGAATTTACTAGTATGATTTCACTCTTGAATTTTATGATTTTACACTAGCACTACACACACTCTAAGTGTTTGATAAAATGTCTAATTATGGATCCGTGAGGAATTGAAGGTCCAACGCATGTCTTGTGAGTTGAATGATTATATGATAATGGAATGATGATGAAAAAGAAATATATTTAAATGATGATTAAAGGAGTGTGTGTGTGTGTGTGTATATATATATATATATATATATATGATATTATCTCTATACAGTATTGGGGATGACCAAGCCTAGCTCGAGGGGTTATAGGCCTGGGTAACCTATCGAGCAGTTGGAACCTTGGTCGCTTATCTCAAGGGTTGGTAGGCCCAAGTAACCTTTTTAGGGGTTGGTACCCATCAACCTTGGTGGGTGGTTTATACTCTATCAACCCCGATGGGAGATTTGTACTTCGTCAATCTGGTGGGGGGTTTGTACTCCTTCAACCTCATGAAGGGGTTCGTACCTCATGCACCTATCCAAGGGGCTGGTAGGCCTTGGCTTACATAGTAGTGGTAATCCTACACTCGTATTATATTCTATATAAGCATGGTTTTATTCAAGCATCATTCATGCATGCCATATTTTTAGTATTTATTTATTGCTATGATTATGCATTTTGCCTTATTATGCCTACACTCTTGTTGTATTACATCCTATATACTTAGTACATTCAAACATACTAATGTATACTATATGCCTACATTATGTCACCATATAGGTATAGGTGTAGCGCTTGATCCTCCGCCTCCTCCATGTGGGTAGTACGACTTCTATCAAGCTTGTTGGTGAGTCCTCTATTTTTGGGATGTTACTTATAACCTCTTGCTATGTATTAAGACTTTCTCTCTTTGAATCATGTATTGACTATAAGGGTGAGCCCGGTTGCTTTGTCATGGCCCTCGTCATATCTATGTCATTGAAGTGTTATTAGACATGTTGTATATCTATGCTTCAAGCTTTAAGTCTATTGACTCTTATTGTTTATGATATGAAAGTGTTCCCTTAGCCCCAATTGTCGCAATTTACCATTCCTTATTGTATTCTACTATTTTTACGATCAAAGATGTGTAATAATATGCTACGAGGCTTATTTTATGTTTATTTGGGTTCCCCATTCGCCAATCACATCAAGGACCTAGGATTGGGTTGTGACAAATGTGGTGTCAGAGCACTAGGTTGTTAGATCTTCGAACTCCAACAAACCATGATGATTAGAGTCTTATTCATGGTTGTCTTGTGCACTAGAACTATTAATAGGAGGTTGTGATACATTTTTTTAAATATTTCCCTGCTTCTTATTTTAAGTCATGATGCAAAGTTTAATTAAGATTTCCTCCCTAACGATTGTTCCTTGCTATGCTAGATAATGCTTAATACGAGGGGAAGACCAGCCTGCACGCTCGAGGAGCAACCGGCTAATAGAGAGCTTAGGAATGCTCTCACCTCGCTTGAAAAAGTGGTGGCTAATCCATCCAACCAAGGGGCCTAAGACCCTCATGATACTACACCGGCCTCTCAGGTAAGAGACTTCATGAGAATGAATCCCATAGAATTCCATGGGTCAAAGTCAAGTGATGACCCTAAGAGCTCATTGATGAGGTCTATGAAATTGTTTCCATAATGGGTGAGACACCAGAGAATAAGGCATAGTTCGTGGCCTACCAACTCAAAGGGATACCACAAATATCGTACAACCAATGGATGGAGGAAAAGGGAGTCAACTATGTGGTACATTAGGAGGAATTCAAGGTAGCCTTCCTTAATCGGTTCTTCCCCCTTGAACTTAGGAAAGCTAAGTTGGTGGAATTTATGAATTTTAGAAAGGGTCTATGAGTGTGAAGGAGTATTCCCTCAAATTCAGCCAACTATCTATGTAGGCTCCGCATTTGATGGCTGACTCAAGATCTAGGATGAAAAAATTTATGATGGGTGTTTCCGACTTGGTTAGTGAAGAATATCGATTTGCCATGTTGCTTAATGACATGGACTTGTGATGTTTGATAACCTACATTAAATAAATGGAAGAGGAAAACTTGAGGAAAAGAAGGGGGCATGAGGTCAACAGGGCCCGTTTTAAGCGTAACGTCCAAAAGAATGTTCGGTTTCATCAAGGCCAAAGGTCTACTCTTGCATTTGATAAGAGGGTTGCAAATGATCTTTCGAGGGCCCGAGGTATTAGAGTTATAGCTCTTATTGATGTGTGTTAAAAGTGTGGTAACGTTTATAGTGGCCTATGTTTGAAGAATACAGGTATTTGTTATGGTTGTGGGGAAATGGGACATAAGGCGATAGATTGCCCTTGAAACACCAACAAGGGAAAGGAGGTTCATCCACAAAGTGCTAATGTTGTCCCATTGTGAAGAGGTAGCTGACAAGATGGTTCCCCAAGGTACAACTGGTTCTACACTTAGCGCGGGAGACAAGGGGTTTATAAAGTCCCCGATGTTATTACTGTTATGTTGAAAATCTTTGACTTTGATGTATTTGCATTGATTGATCTGGGTGCCACTCTTTCTTTCATTATCCTTTTTATTGCCAAGAAGTTCCATATTGACCCCAAGTTGTTGCATGAGTCATATGAGGTGTCTACTCTTATTAGTGCATCTAATGTTGCTAGAAAATTTTATAAAAGTTATCTTATTTATATCTTACATAAGATATTGCCTTGTGATCTTGTTGAGTTAAACATGGTTGATTTAGTTGTTATTTTTGGGATGGATTGGTTGCATGCATACTATGCTTTTGTTTATTCTAGAACCTGTAGAGTCAAATTTAAATTTCCAAATGAACCTATCCTTGAGTGGTAGAGTCAATACGTGGTGGTTAAGGGTAGGTTCATCTCTTGCATTAAAGCCCGTAAGTTGATCTCTAAGGGGTGTCTTTACCATCTTCTAAGGGTTAGGGATGGGAGTTTAAAGTCCTTCCCATAGAGTCGGTTCCAGTTTTAAATGAGTTTCTTGATATGTTCCCAAATGACTTTCCTGGGGTTCCTCCCGAAAGGGAAATAGACTTTAGCATAGACCTCCTCCCCAATTCTCAACCCATTTCTATTTCCCCTTACTATATGGCACCAACAGAGTTGAAGGAACAATTGAGGGACTTATTGGAGAAGGGATTTATTAGGCCTAGCTAGTCACCATAAGGTGCACCGGTATTGTTTATGAAAAAGAAGGATAGGTCCCTTAGGATGTGTATTGATTACCGACAACTCAATAGGGTCACCATTAAGAATAGTCATCCTTTTCCAAGGATTGATGATTTGTTTGAAATTGCCAGGGGCTATCCATTTCTCCAAGATTGATTTTTGGTCTAGGTATCATCAACTGAAAGTGAGGAAGTTTGATATCCCCAACATGGCTTTTTGAACTAGGTATGGGCATTACGAAGTTCTTGTGATGTATTTTGGGTTGACCAATGCACCGACCATATTTATGGACCTAACTAATAGGGATTTTAAACCCTTTCTTATTTATTTGTTATGGTCTCCATTAATGATATTTTGATCTATTCTCGTGGTAAGAGAAGCATAGGGCTCATTTGAGGTTTGTGTTGAAAAGATTAAGGGACGAGAAATTATTTGCTAAATATGAAAAGTGTGAACTTTGGTTAGGGGAGGTTGCCTTCCTAAGACATGTGGTGTCAGGGATAGTCTTAAGGTAGATCCAAAGAAGACCGATGTGATTAGAAATTGTCCTAGACCATTGAGCCCATTAAACATTAGGAGTTTCTTGGGCTTAGCGGGCTATTGTCAGAGATTTGTGAATAGGTTCTTTTATATTGCTTCTCCTTTGACAAAATTTACTCAAAATAAGGCCAACTTTTTGTGGTCTAATCAATGTGAAAGGATTTTCCAAACATCCTATATTGTCCCTACCAGATGGGCTTGAGGGATTTTTTGTGTATTGTGATGCTTCCTAAGTTAGTTTGGGTTGCGTGTTGATGCAAAATGGTATGGTCATAGCCTATGCTTCTAGACAACTCAAAGTGCATGAAAAAAACTACACTACCCATGATCTTAAGTTAGCCACGATTGTGTTTGCATTAAAATTTGGTGTCTTTACTTGTATAGGGTGCATGTTGATTTATTCACCAATCATAAGATCCTACAATATGTCTTCACTCAAAAGGATCTCAATAAGAGGCAAAGGAGATGGTTAGAACTTCTTAAGGACTATGATATGTAGTAATATAATGTCTACTAAAATTGGATAACTTTGGTTACTAATATAAAATTGACAAACGGTTTGTCGAATCAAAAACTAGATTAAAATAGTTTTAATTTAATAGGTCATGAATTATATAACTCTTCATATGCTAAAAATTCTTGTGAAAAAATTAATTGGTAGAAAGAATTTAAACTCAATTTATAATTAGTGCTAGACATCTCTTATGATCCCAAATCACATCACATACATTGCCCTCAATTAGAAATTAACCTTAATATACATATATAATTTTAAATCATCGGGTTCGACTTATATGAATATGGAAAATAGTTTGTATCATTGCTTGAAAATTAAAAAATATATGCATGCAAAGGATCAGTCAAACAAATATACGAGTAAGAAGGATCAAATATATTTAATTAAAAAAATGAAAATTAATTATTTATTTTCATTAGATGAAAATATTATATCTGAGTCATTTTTATAGTGATAGGAATATATACGAATCACATTTATAATGAGGGCTATATTAACTTTAACTCCAAAGTTAGGATACATCAGACCCATATATTCCTTTTAAAAAATCTGTTCAAACAAACTCTAAATTGACATTTTATATAAAATAATTATCATTTCTTTGATTATCATGTGACGGAAGAGCCACATATTTCTATGACGAATCTAGTTAATTTTCTGTTGATTTAATACAATGTATATAAGTATTCACTTTTACTGTATTTCCTTTTTTATTTCCTTCCGCCTTTAGTTAATTCCCAAAACAAAAGGTTCATTATAAGAATTAAACTCATTTGGACGAGTAAATAACAATCATATCAATAAATCCGATTCCAATGAAAAATAGGAATGAAATTTATTAACTTCCCAAATGAACTAGAAATATATGGGAGGCCATCTCCCTCTATACTTAGTATTGTCACTACATTTGATTCCAACACAAATTAGGAATGCAAGTGATTAAGTTTCCAAATGAATTAGAAAATATGATTGGTCAAATCTCCATGAATATTTCATATTATCAATAAATTTAATTTCAATGAATATAAATTAAGAATGCATTTTATTAGTTTTCTATATGAACTATGTAATATGATAGGCCATCTTTATATATAGTTAAATGTCGCTTAAACTTATTATAGATTTTTTCTGCCGTTTGAGTTCCTACAAGAACTCAAGAATTCCCAGAATTATTTTTATTTAATTTGTTATTTAAATTTTTATTTAATTTGTACTAACATGAGTGATCATGATTCAACAAATATACCCTCAAGCGTAATTGTTGCAGTGAAAATATTCAAGGTCGGTCCTCACAAAATTGGAGATATTCCGCATATTATTTTCAGTCAATAATCGATCCCTTTCCAGTGACAAGAGCAAGGCCTTTGTATTGTCGTTAAGAAGAGAAAGTTATAATGAGGTATGTCAAAATATGAACTCACAATAATCGCACAAAAATTGAAGAATCTGCTAATAGAGAATCTTCAGAGATTTGTGTCATACGTCTGACGAAATATGAGCATGATGTGACCATTGAGAAACGTCGGTGTGGACATGAATATCATTTAGGCTGCATGAAATAGTGGTTGTTGAGGAAAAAGAATTGTCTTGTGTGGCGAGCTTCAGTTTGTCGTTCACGTCAAGGATGAAATTTTACTATAAAAATGCAGTGTTTAGAGATTATCTTATTGAGGAAATTTTGCAAATTAAATAGTTTTTAACTTAACTGAGATCCATAGCTACAGTTTGCCTATGCTCCATAGTTATAGTTTGTTTACTGTAAGTATTTTTATTTGGATAATTCACTGTTAATAGACAAATCTCTTTGTATAATTCGTTGCTAATATACAAATCTATTTGTATAATTTTCTGTCAATATAACAAATCAGTTAAGTAGTTACCTATCCATATATAAATTTATTTCTATAATTCGCTGTCAATATACAAATCTGGTAAGTAATTCAAGTTCAATATATGAATCTATTTGTATAATTCGCTGCCAATATAGAAAGAATGTAAGTAATTTTGTGCCAATATATAAATCAATTTATATAATTCGCTAGCAATGTACAAAGTTTGGCCATTAATGGCCAGTTTCATTAAATTACAGTGGTGAACTGTAATTGGGTAAAACCATACCTATGTTAAGTAATTCACTATTAAATGTTTACTTAATTGTGTTATTTTATTTGTTTTACAAATGTTATATAATTATGTTGTTAGAATATAAGTTTTTTTTTTAGAAAAAAGAGAAAATTGCAAGACTGATAATTATTTTTGTATGCACATTTTAAAGACGAAAAATTACAATAAAAGTCAATTTAAGATTTGATATTACACTACATGTCAATGTCTATTTTATTTACAAACTTAAGTTTTTATTCACCAAAGTATACATGTCTACTCACTTTTTTGGTCCTATTTGTATTTTATTTTAACCTTTATTTAGTGTTAGAATTTGTGATTAAATAATTTTCTAACTGGTTACTTTTGACTCTCCCATGTGAAGGTTATATCTCCTTTGTCTTTTCACTAGGTCAAATATAATTTTCCAAGACTTGACTTCATCCTTTTTTTCTTTTTTCCATTCAAATTTCTTCTTGCACCCTTTCCTTTCTTCATCTTTTTGACAATTATTTTTCTCCTTTTTTTACATTTTATTTTTTGGGCGCTTTTTTTTTGGTGTTCAGTAATTTTAGGGTATCTCCTAGAGTTAATTCTTAGTTGATAATTGCGATGGACTAACAGTTGATATAAGTATTGGTTCACCACTTGGGGTTATGTCTAGATATATTTTGACATAAACATGGATCATAGTTGGTATCTTACTTGATGGTTATAGTAGTTTTTATGTTGATTTGTAGTGATTAATTTTTTTTCTTTGATATGTGTTCAGACAAACACTTGATGTAGATGTTGGTTCAACAATTGGGTTATATGTTGATATATCTTGATATAAATATTGGTTCGTAATTGCTATCTTACTTGATGGCTAAATTGGTTCTTATGTTGTTTCTCATATTGATTTCTTCTATGATATATGTTGATACTAACACTTGATGTAAATATTGGTTCACCAATGATTTTATGTGTTGATAAATGTTCGTACAAATATTTGTTCATTGTTGGTATCTTACTTGAGGGTTATAGTGATTTTGACATATGTTCATCCAAACACTTATATAAATATTGAAATAGTTGAATTACGTGTTGATATATATTCATTGTCAATATTGATTGTTAGTTGGTATATTACTTGATGACTACATTGGTTCTCATTTTTGGTTTGTTATGGATACATGTGGATATAAGTACTTAGACATAAATTTTGGTTCACCGGTTGGTTTAGTTTAATAAGATATATATTTTAAAAGTGTTGTTGCTTCATTTGTTGCTTTCATATATTTTGGTCAAATATCAACAACGATTACAAGTGAGAAATGTTGGAGAAATAAAATAGCACCAAAGTTTAATGCCACAATCGGTTCCGTCCTTTTCTTACCTTTTTATTCTCTTTTCTCATAAATTATAATACTATCTTATACAATTGCCATTAATTAGCCTATCTCTTTGTCAGGCATTTTCTCTTTCTTCCCTTTTTTTTCTTTCTTTCAATATTCTTTTGTTTCTAAAATGACTACTTTTGAAAAAAAAAACTAATGACATTAGTTGATAAATATTTTAGGTTGACATATTCACGTAATATTGAGCCTTATATTGAGTAGTATGATTATTTGTCCAAAATCATCTCATTAAACTTTAGTAAGAAGCTCCTTTCAAGCTGTGGATGCCATGCTATATATGTCTTTGATATACAAAGAATAATTTTTTTCATGTCCTAAATATTGTTAAAAGATCGATCATAAAGCATACACACCTAAATATTTGCAGCATTAGTCCAATCATTGATGTGAGAAAAAGGTTAGCTCGTAAAAACAAAGAAGGTTTTCGCGATTGAAAAAAATTCCTTAATTAATTAAGAGGTGAGTGATGAAGATGAAAATTAAGAAAAGTATTAGCTAACTATATATTTCAATTTCAATACCATAATTTTCTCATGAAATCACGCCTATCAAGAATTAATTATATAATATTGAACTAGTGGAGAACATCCCTACATTTTCAAATGAGCAATGGGAAATGTTCTCAACCTATTTTTTCCACAAAGGAATATTGGCTTGAACTCAAATAGAATCCAACATGAAAAATTGAACAAAATCAAATATATTGTAGTTTGGTATATGGTATATACAATTAAAAAAAAAGTGAAATATACATTCTGTCATGCCCTAGGAAGGTATCCTTGAGGTGGCTGGCACTTGAAGAACTATTATTGATCCCCTAAGAGAATCACCTCGCCTCATCGTAACATCAACTCAACACGAATGAAATACTCAAATAAAAGATAGCAATAGATAATTATAACTCTTACTAAACACTCTCCAAATAAAAAAGTTTGAAAATAGAAATACTCAATGATCCTCCATTCAATGTCTACGAAGCCTCTATCTGACAATCAAATAGTAAGAGTAGCATAGCTAGTGTCTCCAGACTTGAGGATTCACCAAATCTTATCTTTCGAAAGGCAATCTAGCCACGTGGAGGATGATCAGTAGGTGCTCTAGTCCCTACATGGTAACATGATGTAGGCATAGAGTATGCGTTAGTACTTTGAATGTATTAAGTATGTAAGATGTTATGCAACAATAGGTAGGTAATATAATCAAAATACATATACATAGACAATGGACAAGTATAATAACAATATGACATGCATGATCAACGACTAAAGTAAAACATGGTTTGGAACTCATTCATGTTACATATCATATAACATATATATAAGTGTAGGAAGAAACCTCAACCAACATAAACCATGTGAGCTAGTCCATGGTGTCCCGATGTCTACCCTACAACAGAAGAAAGGAAGATATCACTTGCTAGGGTGAACTTCCAGATGCCTAAGAGGATCCAGTAATCCTTATGTGAACCGGGTACTCACCTCTAGTTCTTGGACTTTGGTACTCGCCTCAAGCCATTCATAGTTGGGGTACTCACCTCTTAGGGGTTTGGGTACTTTCCTATAATCCCTTCACCTATGGCACGTAATTTTGAGATTTCGGTACTAGCCTTTTGTCTACTTGGTTCTAAGTTTAATTCCACGAAATACTTAAAATAATTATTGCTTAAATAACTTGTACGAAATATGAAAGTCATGACACGAGTGACTCTTAACATCATTGATTTCAAATGGTGAGACTAACTTCAAATATAAGAATGGATCATGATCAACATTAACCTTGTCTTAATATCAATATCAAAGGATTACAAGAGCTAAAATCTTTGATAAAAGAACCTAATCCAGCTTTATAATATCATGAATGTTTTTATGAATTAAACACACCTTTAGGAAGCCAAAAGTCATAATAAAGTCACTTGACTCATAAATCAACCATTAGATCATCAAAACAATAAGAATCCTTATAAAAGGGCATTTTATCAAATGCTTAGTGGGTGTGTAATGCTAGTACAAAATCATGCAATTCAAAAGTGAAAACATGTAAGAAAAACCAATGTAAATCCACCCACTAACACTTGGAAGCATCCTCTAACAATATACATAAAAACCCCTCATCAAATATCACAATAGATCTTTGATTTAGTACTCAAAACATGCATATTTGAACAAATTTCATAAAACCCCAAATATAGTTTATACTCAAAACTCATAATAAGATATACCTATAGATAAACCAACTTGAAAACATGCAATTTATATAAAAATAAAAGTTGGACACCATGGGTGAAAGGACCCAATAGTTGAAACCCACATACCTTAAACTTGGAGATTTTCTTAATGAAGATTTAAATGAGAACTTGAAGCTTGAATGAATTTCTTGAGATATGGAATGAGTTTGGTACCCTTGATTTTGGGTGAAATATTTGTCTAAGTGTTTGAGAAAGTTTTGGTGAATATCTTGAACGATATGGGGTTGAAAAATGGCTATGTATAGATGTTTTTACGTATAGGAAAGCTTAGTACAAACAAGTCTCTTAGCATATCATACACTCATCTTTTACACAGGGAAAACTCAACAATAACAAGAGATAATAAAGAGGGAAAAGGGGACTAAGGGAAGTTCTTGATAGTATAAAACATAGAAGAGTCAAAGCTCAAAACATAATTACATCATATTTTTGCAACAACACCTCTAAACATAGATTTGAGCAGGGGCAAAGACACTTTTCGAGTTCACCCTCATAGTATAAAGAGTTCAACATGAAGAGAAAACAAGTGATAAGAGTAAGATAGCTAATATGCCCAAACTTGAGGACTGACCAAAGCTCTTCTTTCAAATGCCAAGGCTAGCCTCGTGGTGGATGATCTCTATATGGTAACATCATGTAGTATAAAGTATGCATTAGTATGTTTGAATGTACTAAGTATGTATGATGCAATACAACAAAAGATAGGCAACATAGTCAAAATGTATAATTATAAGCAAGGGATAAGTATAATAATACTAATATGGCATGAATGATCAATGCTCAAAGTAAAACATGCTTGTAAAGTACATATTACATATGTAGGAAAAGACCGTCATTATAGACCAAGCAAACTATTACTTGTAAACCAAGGTATATGACCTCCTTGGAAGGTGATTAAGGTATCTACCCCTCAATTGTTGGATGGGCATAGCACCCTTATCAAAGTGGTCAAGGTATATACCCCTTAACATGGTAGATGGGCATAGCACACCCCATCAAAGTGGCCAAGGTATATACCCCTCAACATGGTAGATGGGCATAGCATCCCCCATCAAATTAGTTGAGGCATATCACCCCCTCAATAAAGTGTGATCAACTTGCAACATTATAGATACTTTTCATGAATTCAATCCATACATACAATCCCTTCATCATCATAGAGTCACTTAATCATAATTGTTTTTCATGCAATAGACCATCAACAACTTAAGAATCCTCAATAAGACATTTTATCAAGCACTTAGCAGGTGTATAATACTAGTTCAAAATCATGCAATTCAAGAGTGACTCATGTCAGAAAACTCAATGTAAATAAACCCACCAACACTTGATAATACCCTCATGAAAGATACATTGAAATCCCTCATTAGATCTCAGAATAGATAATAGATTCATAGCTCAAACCATGCTTAAATGGTCAACATTTTATGAAACCCCAACAAAGCTTATAATCAAATTTCATAGTAAGTGATACCCAAAATTAATACAACTTGGAAACATGCAATTTACATAAAAAGAAAGATTTGGCACCATGGGTGGACGAACCCAATGGTTGAAACTCATATACCTTAAATTTAGGGATTCACTTGATGAAGATTTGAATGAGAACGTGAAGCTTGAATGAAGTTCTTGAGATTTGAAAATGTGTTTGTGACACTCGAATTTGGATGAAATATTTTGCTAAGTGTTAGAGAGGGTTTTGAGAGTGTCATTTGTGATATGGAGTTGAAAAATGACTAAGTATGAGTGTTTTTATGTATAAAAGGGCATGAGATCAAGACCCCAAGACCTTAGGCCGAAACTAAATAAATAGGAATAAAATGACACTGATCCACGCCCCAGGCACATCACAGCCAGGGCGTAGATCAACACTGGATAAATAAATTTTTGAAAATTTATTTTTCGCTATAGTTATTCTCAAATCGTGGTTATACCCATTTCCCACTCAATTGTTCTGCCTGATCATGAATATGAAGTTAATTTTTGATATCATGCACAAATTTTTAGATATATAAAAATTACGATTATGGGCATTTT
>JAOTQJ010079410.1:0-16124 GCA_025642045.1 Solanum sejunctum | reverse complement strand
GAGGCATACTTTTGGGCTTTTTGAGGCTTTTTAATATCTCCCCCTTGGGAACATTCATCCATAAATGTCAAAGGAATGTACATAAGAGAAGTAATCATGACGAATTCAACCCAATATGAATGCAAAAATGCACTTAACACTATTTTCAAAAATCTCATCATAAGTGTCAAAATCACCATAAACTTTTCAACATAAACATGAATGCATGCAAATGACATAAGGGTTGAAGTTGAAGACTTGAAATCATATAGGGGATTTAAATTGGTACATTAGGCTTGAGGAGAGTGGAAAAGATAGGGATATCACTTTTGCATATCTGCCTCGGCTTCCCATGTGACACTTTTAACTTGTTAGTTCCTCCAAAGGACCGTAACAGAAGCTACATCCTTGTTCCTTAACCTCTTCACTTGCCTATCCAAAATGTTTACCAGAATCTTTTCATGAATCAAATTATCTTCCACTGTACCCACAACATCAAAAAATCACCCACACACTTCCTTAACATAGATACATGAAAGACTAGATAAACCATACTTATATCATTGGGCAACTACAACTCATAGGCCACCTTAACAATTCTTCTCAACACACTATAAGGACACACAAATCATGGATTCAATTCACCCTTTTTGCCAAACTGTACTACACCCTTCATGGGTAATACCTTCAAATAGACCCAATCACCAACTTTAAATTCAAGATCCCTTCTCCTAACATCGGAGTAGGACTTTTGTTGACTTTGGGCTATTTTCAGTCTTTCCCTTATCAACCTCACCTTCTCCAAGGCTAATATGACTATATCAGGACCCAAATAAGCCATCCTCAAACCATCCAACCGGGGATCTACAACCTACCATAGAGAGTCTCAATATGAGACATACTAATACTTGAATGATAACTATTATTGTAAGCAAACTCAATAAGTGGAAGATGTTCATCCCAATTACCCCTAAACTCTAAAACATAAGCTCTAAGCATATCCTCAAGAGTTTAGATAGTTCTTTCATCTTGGCCATTCGTTTGTGGGCGAAAGGCCATGTTAAGCTTAATCTTGGTACTAAGACCTCTTTGGAAGGACCTATAAAAATGAGAAGTGAATTGAGTACCACAAGCCAAAGTAATAGACATAGGCACCCCATGCAATCTAACCAACTCATGAATGTACAATTTAACGTAATCTTGGCACCATAAATAGTTTTAACTAGTAGAAAATGATCCGACTTTGTAATTTTATCCACAACCCAAATGGAATAAAAATGCTTCCTACTCTTAGGACTTTGATTTTTTGGTTATGTTGGCACTTGTGACATCCGGATATGAACTTGGCAGTATCTTTCTTCAAGCCACCCCACCAATACGTCTCTCTCAAAAATCTATAAATCTTTGTAGAACTGGGGTGAATAGAATAGGATGAATTATGAGCCTCATCTAAAATCTTCTTTCTCCAGTCATCAACACTAGGCACATATAATCTACCTTGGTAACTAAGGACACCATCTCCCATTTGGGAGAAAACTTTGACTTTACCATTTCTCACCAAGGCCTTCAACTATACCAAGGTGGGGTCAAGATCTTGTTTTGCCTTTGCCTCCTCAATCAACAAAAATTTAGAACCATCAACAACCACTACACCACCATTGTCAATCTCCTCCAACCTAACTCCCAATATAGCCAACTGATGAACCTCTTTAACCACCTCTTTTCGACCATTACCAACATGTGGTATTCTACCCATAGACATCCTACTTAGATCATCGACTACAATATTTGCCATACCCGGGTGATAATGTACACTTATATCATAATCTTTAAGGAGCTCTAACCACCTTATTTGTCTCAAGTTAAGATCTTTTTGAGTGAACACATATTGGAGATTCTCATGATTGGTAAACACATCAACATGAACTCTATATAAATAGTGATGTCAAACTTTCAAAGCAAATACCATCGCGGACAATTCAAGATCATAGGTAAGACAATTCTTTTCACGCACCTTAAGTTACCTAGAGGCATATGCTATGACCTTACTATTTTGCACAAAACACAATCCACTCTCGAGGCATTACAATAACAACTAATCTTTCCAACCCTTTCAGTAGTGACAAGATAGGAGTAGAGAAAGCCTTATTTTTTAAAGTTTGGAAACTCTTCTCACATTTGTCAGTCTAGAAAACGTTTTCTTGTTTTGGGTCAACTTAGCTATAAGAAAAGCAATAAGAAAGAACCCATTCACAAACCTTTGATAATAACCCGTAAAATCCAAGAAGCTTCTAATGTCTGATGGATTCAGAGGTCTAGGCCAATTTGTAATCACCTCCGTGTTTTTAAGATACACCTTATTGCCATCACCCTAAACCACATGACCTAGAAAAGCAACAATTTTAAATCAAAACTCACAATTTTCATATTTAGCATACAACTTCTCCTCCCCCAATTTTTACAACACCACCCTCAAATGATCTATATGCTCCTTTTCACTATTGGAATAGATCAAGATATAATCAATAAAAACCACCACAAATAAATCAAGGTAGGGTTTAGAAACCCTATTCATTAGATCCATGAAGATAGCCGGTGTATTAGTCAACCTGAAGGACACAACCACAAACTCCAAGTGCCCATACCTAGTCTAGAAGGCCATCTTAGGAATGTCACACTCCCTCACTTTCACATGGTGATATGTCGACCGAAAATCAATCGTAGAGAAATGACTAGCCCCTTGAAGATGGTAAATAAGATCATCAATTCTTGGTAGAGGGTACTTATTCTTTATGGTGACCCTATCAAGTTACCGATAGTCAATGCACATTCTAAGAGTACCATCCTTCTTGTTCACAAATAACACTGGAGCAACACAAGGTGATTGACTAGGCTTTATAAAATCCTTCTTCAACAAATTCCTCAATTTTTCTTTCAACTCCTTCAACTCCATTAGGGAATATGGTAAGGGGAAATAGGAATGGTTGAGTATCAGGAAGGAGGTTTATGCCAAACTCTATTTTTCTTTTTGGGAGGAACACTAGAAAGCTCATCGGGAAAGACACCAAAGAATTCATTAAACATCAGATCCAACTCTATAGGTGAAACGACCCTAAAAATAACCCCAAAATATGCCTTGGAATGCCCGAGTGTTTAAATTCCACATATCTCAAAATTCCTACATGATATCAGAAATCTAACTTCATATTCTTGTTCAGGAGGTCAAAATTTAGGGAAGAAGGATAAACTTGATTTAAGATCAAAATATTAGCAATTAAGATTGTTCAAGTGTTAAATTCTAGTGAGCATTCCACGCCCTTGGTGCGTCGAAGTTGTCTCTACGTCCTTTCCACAACGTGGAGAGGTATATTTTTCTATCCAATGATTTGCTATGTGGTCCAAGACATTTAAGTCTTGGGACTAAAAGTTTCCAAATATATTTTAACATATACTTAGTCATATTGCACCATCATATCATCCTAAACATTCCCTAATATCCTGTCAAACACTTAGCCATATTTTCACTCTCAAATTCAAGTCCAAAACCCTCATCCAAAACTAAGTCTTTCCTTTAAGGTTCTTCTTCAAGCTTCAAGTCTCCATCTCTAATCTTCACCAAGTTCATCTCGAAGCTAAGGTATTTGGGTTTATTTCATGGGTTACATTCACCCATGATACCCAAGCCTCCTTTTACTCAAATTGTATTATTTAAAGTTGATTTACAAATGGGTCTTTCTTATTATGAAATTCACTGTCCACTGTGTAAAAGCAATGAGAAATTATGACTATTTTGCTTTGTTTTGAGATATAAATCTTTGATCTATTGTTAGATTTGAGGAGGGGTTTTGATGTATGTTGCTTAAGGGTATTGCGAGCTGTTGATTGATGGTTTTACAATGGATTGTTTTGCATGATTTCATCTCTATATTTCATGGTTTTATACTAGCATTGCACACCCTCTAAATATTTAATAAAATGTTCAGATGTGGTTTCTTGAGGAGTTGAAGATCCAAAGAGTAAGATATTATATGATTGACTATATGATGATGAAATGAGCTTATGTATATGATGTACTCTATATTAAATATTGCATTCGACCATATCCAATTTGGGGGAACAAGAGCCCGAGTAACCTAGATATGGCTTATACTTTTTCACCTGCTGATGGGGTGGCATCATCACTAACCTAGATTGGGGTTTGTACTCATCAACCTAGTGAAAAGTTTGTACTTATCCACCGAGGGACGGAGCGGCATCGTCACCAACCTGCGAAGGGGTTTGTACTTTAGAAATCTAGTTTGGTCTCTTCTACAGATATGATATCCTAAATCAACATAAGTTACTTAAGCATGTTTTACTTATGCATTGATCATATACTCCATATTATTATATTATGCCCATTGTCTAGCATTATGCATTTCGATTATGATGCCTATCTCTTGTTTACATCCTACATACTTAATACCTTCAAACGTACTAATATATACTCTTGCCTACATGATATCACCATATAGGAACCAGTGCCTAAGTTGATTATCCACTTTCTCCTCCACATGGCTAGATCGATACTATGCAACCTTGTTAGTGAGTCTTCCACTTTGGCAACCTTAGTCTATGTTGCTTGTATTATGCATTAAGATATTCTTCTTTATGTTTTATTTTTACTATAAGGGTGAGCACGATTGATTTGCATTGACCCCCTCTCCTATCTATGTATTAAAGGTGTTTGTTGGACATGCTATGTATCTTTGATATGAGCTTGAATCTTTTTCTATTATTTATGATGTTATGCAAGCTTTTGCCTTAGTCCCTTTGCCCTATTCTTACTATCTTACGTCTCTTATATGTTCATCAACCGATGATGAATAATGACAAGTTAAAAGGCTTGTTTTGGGTTCCTACAGGTTCCCTATTTGTCGTAGCACAACTAGGACCTAGGCTTGGGTCATCACAAACTTGGTATCAGAGTACTAGTTTGGTAGAACCACGAAGTCAAAAATACTGTATTGATTAGAATCCTTTTCCTAGTTGTAAAGTGAACCATGACGATGAATGGGAGGCTATGAGATGTTTTAGAAAATATTTACCTTCTTTATATTGTATGTCATGCTATATTTCCCCTAATGATTGTTCTTCGTTATGCTAGATCATGCCAAATGCTAGATCATGCCAAATACCCGAGGAGCAACCTAACAGTTGTGAGCTTTGGAATGCTCTCAATATGCTTGCCCAAGTTGTGACCAGTCAAGTAAATTAAGGGGCCTAAGCCGCTTAATCTACTACCTTGGGAGCTAGGGTAAGGTACATCATGAGGATGAATCCTCCGGTGTTCTATAGGTTAAAGGTGGATGAAGATCTACAAGAGTTTGTTGATAAGGTATTCAAGATTTGAAATAGTCACAACCCAAGCCTAGGGCCTAAACATGACTAGCAAATGGGCAACCCAAAGGAATCCCAATAATCCTCATAGCATATCATTGCACATACTTAGTCAAGGATGCAATATAAAACATCATAAGAAATATGAAAAAGGGGAAATGGGACTAAGCGAACCTTTTTCATATCATAAGAAACAAGATTTAATATAGTCAAGGCTCATAAAATAGATACACCATATGTCCAATAATATCTCTACTACATAGATGCTTAGCAGGGTCCAAGACAAAGCAACCTGGCTCACCCACATAGTCAAAACAAAGCCAAAAGAGTGAAAGTCTTAATCTATAGCAAAAGATCATAAGCAACATCCTCGGAATAGAGGACTCACGAATAGGGTTGAGCGGAGTCGTACTAGCCATGTGGAGGGGGAGGAGGATTAACTTGGGCCCCAGTTCCTACATGGTGATATCATGTAGGCAGAGTATACATTAGTACATTTAAATGTACTAAGTGTGTGGGATGCAATGCAACAAAAGATAGGCATCATAATCAAAATGCATAATAATAATAATAATCAATAGATAGTATAATAACAAAATGACATCTATGACCAATGCTTATGTAAACCATGCTTTGTAAGTCATTCATCTTACATAGATCATAATGTATAAGTGTGGGAAGAAACCTCAACTGACATAACATAAGACATTTTGGTGCGTAACCTTCCTTACGAGAGTCCATCTCTTTTTGGATTAAGTGGCCTTCCTTATGGGAGGCCATTCCTTTTTGAATTAAGTGGCATTTCTTATGGGAGCCCATCCCTTTTTGGAATAAGTGGCATTCCTTACGGGAGCATGTCCCTTTTTGGATTAAGTGCATTCCTTATGGGAGCCCGTCCCTTTTCATATTGACATTCCTTATGGGAGCCAGGCCCTTTTTAGATTAAGTGACCTTCCGTATGGGAGCCTATCCCGTTTTGGATTAAGTGACCTTCCTTATGGGATCCTATCACTTTTCGGATTAAGAATTTAGTAGAACTAGCTCATCAAACCATGACATTTCAACCATCAAGAAAGAACACCTTATTTTTTTCCAAGAATACAACAAACATAAGAACCAAACAACCACATGCAATACCATAGATATTTCTCCATGAAAACAACTCATATAGACAACCCTAGCATCACCCCAAAGTCGTCATATACCTACACTTCCTCTCCTTCTTATAGATCATATGACTATAATCATCTCATCATCATTCCATCATTATTTTGTCATCATATAATCATTAGAACATTATTTAATTCATAAGACATCCATTGGACCTTCAATTATTCAAGTAACCCTAGTCAGACATTTTATCAAAGACCTGGGGGTGTGTAATGGGGGTAAAAAAAAAAGTAAGAGATGAAATCATGCAAGAAAATTTGTAGTAAAACCATCAATCAACACCTTGCAACACCCCCAAGACATTCATATCAAAACTCCTAATCAAATCTAACATTAGATCCAAGATATACAGCTCAAAACAAGCTAAAACAACTACATTTTCATGAACTAAAATGACTGTGTAGTAAATTTCTCAATATGTAAGGCCCACTTGTAAAGTCAACTTTAAATCATGCAATATTAGTAAAAAACGGGTTTAGGCACCATGGTGAAAGGACCCAATGGTCTAACACCACATACCTTAGCTTTGGAGAACCTTTAAGAAGATTAGAAATGGAGACTTGAAGCTTGAACGGGATTCTTGATGAAATCCTTACAATTGGTCTTGAGTTTTGGGACTTGAATCTTGAGCGAAATGTTAGTCTAAGTATTTTACTGAGTATTGGGAAATGTTTAGGGTGATATGAGGGTGAAATAAGGCTAAGTTTAAGTATTTACGTGCATGAGAGGGTCTAGGACTAAGACATAAAGCCTTGGACCAGAAATAAAAAATTGGCCAAAATAACAATGGGGTGCATCGCACCCCAGACGTGAATCCCCACTTTTTTCATCTCACTTGAAAAATTCATAATTCGATTTGGTTGCTCTAAAATTGGTGTTAAACACTTCTCCTAATAGAAATATAAAGTCAGATTTTATAAATAACAAATGGATTTTTAGATATATGAAAAATTAGATTCCAGGCACTTGTGAGGCATGATTTTAGGCATTTTTTACGGTCATTTCAATATCTCCACATTGGAAAGATTCGTACCCGAATGTAAAAGGGATGTACAAGGAAAGAGTGATCACCAAAAAATCAGTCCCAAGATGTATGCAACATTACATTAGAAATACCATTTTTAAGATCTCAACATAAGTGTAAAATCATCATAAACTTGCCAACTTAAACATGAATGCACATGGATGAATAGGAGCTAAAACATAGGACTTGGAATCATAAAAAGGACTTGGAATGTCATAATAAGCTTGTATAGAGTGAAAGAGATATGATCGCTTCTCCATGTTCGCACAAGCTCTCTGAGAAACACATATGAATAGAGAATTCTTCCAAAGGGCCTCGGCGAAGACTACATCACTATCAATCAATCAATTTCTCCACTCATCCATCAAAAACCTCTATTGGGACCTCCTTCTAACCCAACATGTCCTCCACCTCACCCAAAACTTCAAAGAGTTCTATAGCACTAGGGTTATCAACATATTCCCTCAACCTAGAAGCATGTTAAACCAGACAACCCTACACCTATCCATATGCAAATTCCCAAACTTATGCAATCATACAACCTCCTCTACACTATATAAGGACTCACAATCCTGAATACAACTATCAACCTTAAATACACCTAATGCACTTGGTATCATAACCACCATCTCCCTCTTGGGATACAACCTCTATTCTATCATCTTCTCACCAAAAACCTCTAACTCTAATAAGGTGCAAACAAGGCCTTGCCTAATCTAGACCTCTTACCTATGATGATTTGAAACCACTAGGCCACTACACCACCATGCTTAACTTCTTCCAACCTAATCCCTCAACCTAACCAAACAATAGACTGCTCAAGTCACCTCTTTGCCACCATCATCCACACATGTTAGGCTACACAGAGCATCAACCACAACACTATCCTTAATGGGGAAAAAGATAATGCACATTCATCTCACAATCCTTAAAGAATTCTAACCACCTTATTGTTATCCTCAACTCACACCTATCATATTTAGCAACCAATCCCCTCATTATCCAAGACTTGCAAGTCTAGCCCTGAATAATTCACAAGCTCTAAACAAATCAGTACCACCTTACTAGAGACGACCACAAATATATCAAGGTAGGGTTTAAAGAAGCTATTAAAGAAATCCACAACCACTTCGATGTATAAGGCAACCAAACAACTCCACCAATATTCAAAATGATCATTCCTTGTTCAAAAGGACACTTAGGGATATCACCTACTCTCATCCTCACTTGGAGACAAAACCCGAACGAAAGATCAATTTTAGAGAAGTGACCCATCATAGTTGACCAAATAGGTTGACCATCCTTACCCATCATATTACAACCTTACAGGTCCTACTACCAAAGGAGACACAATGTGCACGCAACTATCTCATTCAAGTACCATATCAAAATCCACCACATCAAATTCAACATTCCACAAGGCCAGACCTAATGCAATATGAACATAGAACAATACCTATGAATCTTCTAGAAACAATACTGAACAAAAAGGATAGACACCAAAGATCCACACCACAACTTGGGAACACAATAAACTCCTACTTGCAACCAAAAAGAATAGAGAAAAAATACTGAAACTCGGATCCATCAAAATCAAAACCTTCTACTTACCTTCTTTCGCCTTCCTTCTTCAAGAGGCATGAATAACTAAAAGAACAAAGAACATTTGTTAGAGTGGAAAACCCTACCTTACTTCTA
This sequence comes from Solanum sejunctum, assembly GCA_025642045.1. NCBI lineage: Eukaryota > Viridiplantae > Streptophyta > Magnoliopsida > Solanales > Solanaceae > Solanum > Solanum sejunctum. The sequence goes on along the minus strand of JAOTQJ010079410.1, from coordinate 6,874 downwards.
AAGCACAACATAGGCCATGAAGAAGGAAAATATTTCCTAAAATGTCTCATAGACTCCTATTCATAGTCGTAGCACACTTCACAACTATGAATAAGACTCTAATAGACATAGTGTGTCAGACTCTGAGGATCTATCAACCTAGTGCTCTGATACCATCTTTGTCATGACCCAAGCCTAGGCTCTGGACATGATCGGTGAATGGAGAACTCAAAAGAACCCCAAATAAGCCTCATTGAATATTATTACACATCCTTGATCATGCAAGCAATATAAAATAACATAAGAAACATGAACAAGGGGAAATGGGACTAAGAAACCTCTTTCATACCATAAGCAATAAGATTCAATAGAGTCAAGGCTCATAACATAGATACACCATATGTCTAACAATACTTCTACTACATAGATATTAAGCAGGGGCCAAGACAAAGCAACCGAGGTCACTCTCATGGTTACAACATAATGAGAAGAGAAAAAATCTTAATACATAGCAAAAGATCACAAGTAGTGTCCCCAAAATAGAGGACTCACTAATAAGATTGAGCCAAGTCATACTAGCCACATGGAGGGTGTAGAGGATCAACTTGGGCACCAATTCCTACATGGTGATATCATGTAGGAAAGAGTATGCATTAGTACATGTGAATGTACTAAGCATGTGGGATGTAATGGAACAAGAGATAGTCATCATAATCAAAATGCATAAAAATAATCAATAGATAACATGATGACAAAATGACATGTATGACTAATGCTTATGTAAACCATGCTTTTCAAGTCATTTATCTTACACGATCACAATATATAAGTGTGCAAAAACACCTCAACTGACATAACATAAGACCTTTCTGATGAATAACCTTCCTTGTGGGAGCCCATCCCTTTTTGGATTAAGTGGCATTCCTCATGGGAGCCTATCCCTTTTCCGATTAAGTGACCTTCCTTATGAGATCCCGTCCCTTTTCGAACTAAGTGACATTCATTATGGTAGCCCGTTCCTTTTTGAATTAAGTGACATTTCTTATGGGAGATCATCCCTTTCCAGATTAAGTGACATTGCTTACGAGAGCCAATCATTTTTAGATTAAGTGGCCTTCCTTATGGGAGCCCATCCCTTTTCAGATTAAGTGCCCTTCCTTATGGGAGCCCATCCTTTTTTGGATTAAGCATTTCATAGAACTAGCTCATCAAACCATTACATTTAAACCATCAAGAAAGAACTTCTTATTTTTCAAGGAATACAACAAACATAAGAACCGAACAACAACATGCAACACTATAAGTACTTCTCCATGAAAACAACTCATATAGACATTCCTATCATCACCCCAAAGTCATCAAATACTTACACTTCCTCTCCTTATTATACATCATATGCCTACAATCATCTTATTTTCATTCTATCATCAATTCATCATCATATAATCATCATAGCATCATTCAACTTATAAGACATGCATTGGACCTTCAACTCCTCAAGTAACACTATCCGGACATTTTATCAAAGACTTAGGGGGTGAGTAATAGGGGTAAAAGACCATGTAATTTAGAGATAAAATCATGCAAGAAAATCTATAGTAAAACCATAAATAAACACCTTGCAACACCCCCAAGACATTCAAATCAAAAACCCTCTTCAATTCCAACAGTAGATCCAATATTTGGATCTCAAAACATGCTAAAATAATCATATTTTCATGAACTAAAATCACTATGCAGTAAATTTCTTAATATACAAGACCCATTTGTAAAAACAACTTTAAATTATATAATATTAGTAAAAATAGGGTTTAGGCAACATGGGTGGAAGGACCCAATAGTTCAACACCATATACCTTAGCTTTAGAGAACCCTTGAAGAAGATTGGAAATGAAGAATTGAAGCGTGAACGAGATCCTTAATAAAATAATTAAGATTGGTCTTGAGTTTTGGGACACGAATCGTGAGAGAAATGTTAGCTTAAGTGTTTAAGTAAGTACTGGAAAATATTTAAGGTGATATGAGGGTGAAGTAAGGCTAACTTTAGGTATTTTCACACATGGGAGGGTATTGGCCCAAGAATTAAAGCCTCGGACCCAAAATAGAAAATTGGCTAGTATAACACTGGGGCGCATCGCGCCCCATATGCAGATCCCCACTCTTTTTAGCTCACTTAAAAAATTCATAATTTGATTCAGTTGCTCTAGAATTAGGGTTAGATCCTCTTCCCCTAATTTGGAAACCCTGAACAAGAGTATGATGTTAGATTTTTGAAATAACAAAAGGATTTTTAGATATATAAAAAAAATTTCTAGGCACTTTTGAGGCACGTTTTTAGGCACTCTTTGGGGTCATTTCATGAATATCATGGGTGTTGGGCTGAATAGAAAGGCAAAGTTGGTGGCATACAAACTCAAAGGGGTATCCCAAATATGGAATGATCAATAGAAGGGTGAGAAAGGAATTGGTAATGTGGTGCTTTGGGAGAGTTCAAATTGTCTTTCCTTAATTGTTTTTTCCCTCTTGAACTTAGGGAAGATAAGATGGTATAACTCAATAACTTGAAATAAGGTGCTATGAGTGTGAAGGAGTATGTCCTCAGTTGAATGAACTTACAAAATATGTTTCTTATTTGGTGGTCGATCCTAGATCTAGGATGAATAAGTTCATGATAGAGGTATCCGACTTGGTAAGTGAAGAATGTCAGTCCTCCATTCTAAGTGGTGACATAGAGTTGTCTCGATTGATGATATGTGCCGAGAAAATAAAGGAGGAAAAATTGAGGAAGAGAAGGTGGCATGAGGCGAAGAGGGCTATCTTGGGGGTAATTTCCAAAAGGGTGGCCCATTTTATCAAGTCCAAGGGCCTTCTAATGATACTAATTGGGAGTTTTCCAATTATTTTCCTAGGCCTCAAGGTATTAGTGATGTGGCTTCTATTAATATGTGCCCTAAAAGTGGAAGGAGCCATGGAGGCCCGTGTTTGAGAGGCTCTAATGCATGGTATGAATGTGAGGAACCTGGTCACAAGAAGATAGACTGTCCAAGAAACCATGGTAAAGGTAAGGGTGCTAATGTGGTCCCATTGGGTAGAGGTGGTCTTCCAGGTGGTGCCCGCAGGCACAACCGCTTTTGTGCACTACATAGGAGGCAAGGGGTTGTTTAGGATCTCGATGTTGTTACTAGTATGTTTAAAATCTTTGATGTTGATGCATATGCTTTGATTTATATGGGTGCTACTCTTTACTTTGTTACCCCTTTTGTTGCAAAAAAAAATTCATATTGACCCCGAGTTATTGCATGAGTCATATGAAGTGTCTACTCCTATAAGTGCTTCAATTATTGCTAGGAAAGTTTATAGGAGTTGTCCTATTTGCATTTTGCATAAGTTGTTGCCTTATTGTATTATTGAATTAGACATGGTAAATTGTGATGTCATTCTTAGGATGGATTGGTGGCATGCCTACTATGATTCTATTGATTGTAGAACCCGTAGGGTCAAGTTTCAATTCCCGAATGAACTTGTCCTTGAGTGGGAAAGTCAAGATATGATGGTAAATTGTAGATTCATTTTATGCATTAAAGCCTTTAAGTTTATCTCTAATAGGTGTCTTTACCATATAGTGAGGGTTAAAGATGTGAAGTCCAAACTCCCTTTCATAGCATCAGTTCTGGTTATAAATGAGTTTCTTGATGTATTCCCAAATGAACTCCCTGGTGTTCCTCTCGAAAGAAAAATAGATTTTGGTGTAGATCTCCTTCCCCATACCAAACTATCTCTATTTCCCCTTATCGTATGACCCCAATGGAGTTGAAAGAGTTAAAGGAATAATTGAAAGATTTGTTGGAAAAAAGGATTTATTAGGCCTAGCCAATCACCTTTAGGTGCTTCGGTATTGTTTGTGAAAATGAAGGATGAGACCCTTAGAATGTGCAATGACTACCAGCAACTCAATAGAGTCACCATCAAGAATAGGTATCCTCTTCCAAGGATTGATGACTTGTTTAACTAATTGCAACGGGCTACCTTCTTCTCTAATATTGATCTTCGGTCCGGGTATTATCAAGTGAGGGTGAGGCAGTGTGATATTCCCAAGATGGCCTTCCAGACTAGATATGGGTATTATGAATTTGTTATGATGTCGTTTGGGTTGACTAATTATCACGCCCCAAAGTACCGTTAGGGTAGACTGACACCCGTTGCTGATAAGGCTCGGTAGAACCAACCAGTATCTATGCGCTTACTATACATATTGTAAGGCATTTCTACATTTGACATGCCTTTAAGAAAATTAACAGTGATAACAAGCTATAAAGGAAATGCATATGGCTAGGCAGTTGGGCCCATGGTGCATAAAGTATGAGACATGACCACACTTTAATTTACATAGTCTACAAGCCTCTAGATAAGGAAAAACATCTAATAAGGGTCGGGATAGGCGCCGCCTCGACTAACTAGATAATACAAACATATAAGCTCTAGACATACACAAAGCCCTGAAACAACCTGGAGCTTAGTAACAGCAGCTGAATGTCCTGTACTCCTACTAAGGAGATCTACTAGCACCTGTACGTGCAGCAAGAAATGCAGGTCACTATAATGGACATCAATACAAGATAATATACTAAATATGTAAGGCAGGAAATACTGTGTATCAAGTAACAATTCAATTGAAATTATGCACTGGTGTAGGATAAAAGACCACCTTTGGAATCATATACTTTATGTTCTTTATATCACTTTACCTTTACTGTATAATCTATTCACAGCTATAATACAAATGACAAACTGATCAAAGGTGAAACTGTATCAAGATCATCCCTAGATAGGTTCTTCCTTAACCCCTAGGGCTACCACCCGTGATAGGATCGTCCTTGCCTAGGTGATTCTTCCACCCTTTGGACTACCACCCATCAATAAACAATATACTTTATCTTTCAATTACCTTGATATCATTCTTTTGGTGGTCATAATATTGGAGTTATAGGACTGTATATGTATCATGTGATATGTAGATAATCATACAAGATAATATGACAATGAAAAGAGTACATTATCCAAATATTGAAATGCGCATGAGATGAAATAACTAGTGAACTTTATTTGGCAACCAGAGCCCATGTAACTTATTATCTATGTGTGTATGATGATTTGAAAGTAATAATGTATGGAAGCCTTTGAACATATGAAAGAATGTAGACATATTTAATAGTTGTGTCGGAGTTAGTAAGTGCCTTTATGTGCTAAGGAAGGGTCTATGTGTCATGCCAAATAATATGAAATCAAGTAGCCTTACATACCTCATTGTATGACCTTGTTACTACCTTGGGATAACCTTCGATTCCGCCAAATACTTATCTACAATATAGTAGGTGATAGAACTACCATTAGCAACCAATAGATATACCTTGTCAGCCCAATTACATAATAAAACAATACATCGGCAGCAAGCGGGTGTTTATAAACCCGAATGTATTCTTTAACCTTTCTGCCCTTAATCATATTTTATAATAAATATTCTTACATACATATAACGTAAAACTTGTTTTAGTGTCATAACAGTCTTATAACACCCCACAAAGCAAAACACATAACAATTCTACGCAACCTACAAATGGACAGCATAACGTTACCTTCTTTCACTATATTTTGATATCGACAATTCCAACACTATTCCAACTCTAACCAAACTGTTCCAACAACATTTACACATACAAATAGTCCTAAATAGGCTTCGAATAGCACCCAAGATTTCATGAAGTACGTGAGCAAATAACCTTCCATCCAATAGTCCATAAGTTCCAATCAACATTACATTTAAGATAACACAATAAAACGCGTTTGTTAAATGAAACCAAAATCAGGGCAGCAATCTTAGGGTTACATCAATAGCTCAAAACATGTTAAGAATATCATGATCTTCATAATACAACTCACAAAACATAGAGAAGTCACAAAACACAAGGCAAGTTTGCAGGAACTTTCTAAATACATGTTGTCCGAAATTTCCAACCCAAACATACTAGCATATAATTCTTGTTTTTCATAAGGAAACCATACTAAACACATGTGTAAACTTACTTACCACTACTTTCAAGGTGTAGGGTTTCTCCAAGTACCCTAGGAGTTCCTTTGAGCTGCTTTACAAAGTCAAGAGAAGTTGGGAGAAAAGTTGGAGACAAATCTAATTTTTTTGTTGGTCAAGTTAACAATGACTTGTGGGAGTTACTTTAACCCTTTTTAAAGTAGGGTTTTGGCCGCCTTACTAAGTATTTCTCAACATTATTTTACCTTTTTACCAAATCTCATAACCCCTTTCATTGAACATGCCTTTAAAAATACCCAATCCCCTACTGAGAATTCTAGTCCTCTCCTCCTTGCATCCGCATATGATTTGTGAAGACTTTGGGCTGTTTGTAGTCGCTGCTATATCACCTTAACTTTTTCCATGGATTCTTGCACTAGATCTGGTCCAAGAAAGGTGGTTTCACCCACTTTAAACCATCTAATTTGTGACCTACATTTCCTCCCATACAACGCTTCATAAGGTGACATCTTGATACTCGCGTGGTAGTTGTTATTATAGGCATATTCAGTAAGTGGCAAATGATCCACCGAACTACCTTTAAAGTCCAATACACAAGCTCGCAACATATATTCAAATATCTAAATGGTGCGTTCTGCTTGACCGTCTGTTTAAGGGTGGAAAGTTGTACTCATATGCACCTGTGTCCCTAAACTCCTTTGGAAATACTTCCAAAACGTTGCAATAAATTGAGCTCCTCGGTCAGATATAATGGAGATTGGGACACCATCATCATCAACATACCCTAGTGCCTCAAAAGGCTCCCGCTCATTGCGGGGTGAGGGGGGGTCGGATGTACGCAGCCTAACC
>JAOTQJ010079382.1:0-12665 GCA_025642045.1 Solanum sejunctum | reverse complement strand
TTCATAACTTCCCACACCCTACAAAAATAGGATACTTTATTCTCAAAGTAAAGACAAGAACTAAAATAGAACACGATAACATAGAAATATATATATATATATATATATATATATATATATATATATATCCATTAAAAAAACAAAAACTAACATCCAACATATAAGTAAAAATAACATCCAACAGAAGAATATTTAAACACAACCAAAAACCAACATAATAAAAAAGGATTGTCTGAAAAGAGAAACCAACATAATAAAAAAAGATTGTCTGAAAAGAGAACAAAGTATCCAACATGACAAAATGAGAACTGGCGTCAAAAAGGGTCAAACATCATGGTGCTCAAGCACCACTCTCGGGCTTATCTGCTGGGTTTTAGGATTGTATCTCCTCTATAGCTATACCAAAGTACCCTCTCAAGGTGGGATGTGCTATGCTCTCTCTCTCTAAATAGCCGCCAACAAAAACAACTCCTGTACTACCTCCTAAGGTATGGGCTCCTCCTCTTGTCTCTGTTTCTTCAAGGTCAGCTCTGGGTCATCACTCTGCTCAAAGGGCCTCTTCCCATGGGTGTCCAGATGGTCGATGAGCCAATCAAATTATCACGACCCAAACCTAGGGCCTAGACGTGACTAACGAATGGGGAACTGAAGGAACCCTAAATAGGCCTCATAGTATATCATTACACATCCTTGGTCGCGAAAGCAATTAAATGACATTTAAAGAATGGAAATAAGGGCAAAAAAGACTAAGGGAGAACTTGTCATAACATGGAGTCAAGAGATAATAGAGGCAACTCATAGCATAAATACATAGCTTTGTCCAACAATACCTGTATGACATAGATAATGGCGGGGGCCAAGACATACGGCTGGGCTCACCCTCATAGTCATAAGTATATAATAAAGTTAAGAGAGTCTTAACACATATTGTAAGAGAATAGTCCTTATCCTCGAAATGGAGGACTCACCAAGGCTAACTTGAATAATCCATCTAGCCACAAGAAGAATCAATAGGAGCTCCGGTCCCTACATGGTGATATCATATAGGTAAGAGTATGCATTAGTACGTTTGAATGTACTAAGTATGTGGGATGCAATGCATACAATAAATAAGCTTCATAATCAAAATGCATACAATAGACGATAGGCATAGGAACAATCCCCTGTAACCTAAGAGGTTTCTAATATCCGGTGAAGTCAAAGGTCTAGGCTACTCTCTAATCACCTTCGTCTTACTAAAGTCCACCTTAGTACCATCACCCTACACCACAAAACCTAGGGAGGCAACCTCTTACCACCAAAATTCCCATCTCACCCACTCAGCACCCAACCTTCTTCATTGAACTCATAAGGCTACCCTCAAATGATTCACATGCACTACCTCATTAGGGAACCAACCACATTATAATCACTAAAACCACCAAAAACCTATTAGGGAAGGACTAGAGATCTTACTCATGAGACTTATAGGCATAATCGGTGTGCTAATCAACCAAATGACACTACCCCAACTTCAAACATCAAAAAGGGATATTCAAGGCCTCATCTATCACCAATGACAAACCTATAAATAACCAAATGAGATTCAACACCTCTAATTCTCGCAAGATAAAAAATGCAACCCCTTAGACCAATTGTACCTTAAGTCAAGAATGGACCTACCTCTCTTGCTACCACTTAACAACCTCCCACTCAAAGACATACTCATTAGGGAGTCAAATTCTAACTATACCGGTCCCATCATCCATGGAGACACAATATGCATGAAACTATTCCATCCCAAGTACAACATCAAAATCCACCACATCAAATCCAACAAGCCACAAAGCAAGACCTAATGCAATACAAACCTAGATCAACACCTATGAACTTTTTAGAAACAATTTATCTAACCAAGAGAATAGAAACCAAAGATCTACATAACCACTTGGGCGCACAAGAAGCCCCCACCATCAACCAAAAAAATAAAGAAGAAATAGTGAAACTCGGATCCATCAAAATCCAAACCTTTTACTTACCTTCCTTCGCCTCCATCCTTGAAGTGGCATGATCACCTAAAAGATCAAAGAACATTCACTAGAGGGGAAAGCCCTATTTTGCTTTTAATGCATGACATAGACCATGAAGAAGGGAAATATTTCCTAAAATGTCTCATAATCTCCTACTCATAGTTGTGGTGCACAACACAACCATGAGTAAGACTCTAATTGATGCAGTGTGTTGGACTCCAAGGATCTATCAACTTGACTCTGATACCATCTTTGTCATGACTGAAGCCTAGGGCTTAGATGTGATCGGCAAATAGGGAACTCAAAGGAACTCCAAACAAGCCTCATAGCATATCATTATACATCTTTGATTGTGAAAGCAATTAAATGACATTTGAAGAATGGAAATAAGAACAAAAGGGACTAAGAGAGAACTTGTCATAACATGGAGTCAAGATATAATAGAATCGACTCATAGCATAACATAGCTTTGTCCAACAATACCTCTATTACATAGATAATGGCGGGGGCCAAGACATACAACCAGGCTCACCCTCATAGTCATAAGTATACCATAAAGTTAAGAGAATCTTAATACATAGTCTAAGAGAATAGTCCTTATCCCTGGAATAGACGACTCGCCAAGGCTAACTTGCGTAATCCATCTAGCCACAAGAAGAATCAATAGGAGCTCTGGTCCCTACAAGGTGATATCATGTAGGCAAAAGTATATGTTAGTATGTTTGAATGTACTAAGTATGTGGGATGCAATACAATAATAAATAAGCTTTATAATCAAAATGCATACATTAGATAATAGGCAGAACATAACAATATGGCATGTATGATCGATACATAAGTAAAACATGCTAGGATAAATCATGCTTATATAAGATATCATATGTGTAGAAGAGACCTAGTGAACTACTCCCCAGCTCCAAGGCACACTATTCCTTGAAGAGTGATTGAGGCTTGATACCCCCTCAACAAGGCATCCAAGGCTTAACACCCCCTTGACAAGGTGATTGAGACTTGGCATCCTCTCAAGAAGGTGGTTGAGGCTTGGTACCCCCTAAACAAGGAAAATGAGGCTTTACCCCGTCTCCATCAAGGTGATTAAGACTTGGTACCCTCTTAACAAGGTGATTGAGATTTGGTACCCTCTCAACAAGGTGATTGAGGCTTGGTACTCCCTCAATAGGGTAATCAACTTGCAACCTCATAGTTATTTTTCATGAATTCAACACATGTACAACATACTTTCATCATCATAATGTCATCATATACCTATATTACCTCTCATCATCATACATCATGTGCATACCATTGTTTCATCATCACATAATCATCATAACACTATTTCACTCATAAGACATGCATTGGACCTTCAATTCCTTAAGAAACCTTAACTGGATATTTTATCAAACACTTGGCGTGTGTGAAATAGGTGTAAAAGATCATGAAATTTAGAGATGAAATCATGTAGGAAAATAAGTGGTAAAACCTTTGATCAACATCTTGCAACACCCCCAAGATATTCACATCAAAACCCCTCATAAATTCCAACATTATATCTAAGATTTGAAGCTCAATACATGCTCAAATAATCATACTTTCATGAACTAAAATCACTGTGCAATAAATTTCTCAATATACAAGACCTACATATAAGATCAACTTCAAATCATGCAATACTAGTAAAAATAGGATTTAGGCACCATGGGTGGAAGGATCTAATGGTTCAACACCACATACCTTAGCTTTTGTGAAGTTCATGAAGAAGACTTTAATGGAGATTTTGAAGCTTGAGTGAGATCCTTGAAGAAATCCTTGAGATTGGTCTTGAGTTTGAGACTTGAATTTAAGGTTAGAAATGAGTCTAAGTGTTTGAGAGGATATTGGGAAATATTGAGAATGATATGAGGGTGAAATAAGACCAAGTATAGATAAAAATATGTATGGGAACCCTTAGGCCCAAGACTTGAAAATCTTGGACCAAAATGAAAAAAATAGGGCCAAAATAACACAAGTCCGCGTCGAGGATGCTCACTGGAGATCTGCATTTTCTACATGAATGAGTTTTACGAAAAATGGGCATAAATCCTTCATTTGAACTCGGAATGAGGTAAAATAAAATGCGTTACAAAGCTAATTCAAAGAGATTTAAGATGGTAGGTCATGGGCCATTAGTTCTTTATGTGGTAAGAGATATTCCCTTTCAAAATCGACCTTTCTAAATAGCTTCTTTTGCGATTTTTGAATTTTGATACGGTTGCTCTAAAATTCGGGTTAGACCCATTCCCCACGAAATTTGACCCCCATAAACAAGAATATGAATTTGGATTTTCAAAATAACAAACAGATATTTAGAATTTAGGAAAACAAGATTCTGACCACTCCGAGGTACGTTTTCGGGCAGTTCTTGGGGTCGTTTCACATATGCCTCATCATCTACCGGTGCTTCCACTTGGGTAGGAATAGGGGCTGACAATAGCTATAATAAGTCAGCCTTGAACTCATCCAACTCTTCCATAATTGTGCTTGTATCGACAGGCCTAGCTCCCTTAAGCATCTGCTGGACTCTAATCTCAAATGCATCGTCCTGGGCATCCACCGCTCGAACTCTCATCAACTATATCTCGGGCAAATGCCCTCATCCTCTCCTTAGATTCCCAAATAGTTTAATAAATCAATGGCCAAACTCGTGTTGATAACTCTCGTAGCCTGCCCTCTGCTACAACCACCCAGCGTATAAAGCCTGAAATACAATAGTAGAAAAAGAGGGTTAACCTGTGAAGAAGATGCTGCTGGTGCTAGCATACTGGAGGATGGTGTAGACTCAATCTCAACCGCTAGTGTAGGCTCTATGATAGCTGGAGGATCTACTCGTGGTAAGGCCATCGGATTCTCATAAGCCTTTATCAGGTTGGGATAGATAGTGTGTGTAGCCTTTACATGAGGGTCCAGGTGAGGATTAATAAGAACACCTACTGCACTGTATAGTCGATGGATCAGCACTGGAAATGGCAGTGAGGTGTTTATCCGAGATGCAGCCTCATGAATCTTCTCCGAAATGATTTGGTCCCAATCTTTAACATAGCTAGCTAGAATGCTGCCCAATAGAACGACTCCTTTAAGGGTGATCACATTATCCGTGAAGGTTGGCGTAATATGCTAATGGATAATGGACCACCAAAGCTTGGCCCGAAATGAGAGGTGTGCTTTAAGTATAGGATCTGTATGGTTTGTGACCCACATCGATGCGACACCCTTCTCGTCGATTTTACTGTCTATCCACTGTAGCAACTCTGCTGGCCCCAATAACCTTCCTAGGCACCGTTCTCCTTATTTTATCCATATGGATATCATACTATGTGATACACTGAGGCACTCTATAAGTGGTCCCAAACTACACTCATCGGATCATCTCCTTCGAGATATCAACTTTCCTCCCTCGGACTGTCACCATCCTTATCCTCGGCTGCTCAATTGCCCTTTTGTTCTTCGATAACCCTCGACGGAGTGTAGAAAGGTACGATGCATAGAACTCATGAAATTCTCTAATCCAGATACTCTATCTAAGCCTAAGGCATTCATCCGAGACTTTTCATGAAATTGGTGGACTGATTTGCCCTGCCCCTTAGGCTCCAGCACCTAGTCGCTTTTTTTAATTTCATCCTAGGGACACACCATCTGTGGTCTGCTGGGGGTTGGGACTAGACTTCCTTCTACTGGGTCTAGGAGGTGCTTTTGGACTCTGACTCAAAGGCAGAATATGAGGGGGTCATCTGTGGCAAACTAGTATTTGACCCATCCCCATTACCCTGTTGTTCCTCCTCTTCAGACTGGGAGGAACTGCTAACTTTCATGGGTGTTTATGCTGCAAGTGCCCGGGTCTGGGGTCATTGGTCTCAGGGTCTACCCTGACTCTGTGGACTTTCATAGAGCCCTCGGATTGCTCAATCTCAGATGACTTATCCACCAATCTCCTTTGAAAGGATTGGATTGCTCGCTTGTCCTTACGGGGCATTTTATCTGCAGACAAACCACAAAGCAACATGTAAGTTCAATATATTTGATCCATTAAAACACATAACAAAGAATAAGAAATAAAAACAAATATAATGTAAACATTCACTTTTGCAACTGTAGGTTTGCGGATACGAGTGCAGTTATGACTCGTAGGGTGACCTATGAGTTGTAATCTAGGCTCGTAACCATTTCCAAAAACATTTTTCAGAACTTAGATAAGCTTATGAGACTCTCACTATGAGTCATAGCAGGAATTGCGAGTCGTATATGAGTCTCGTATGAGAAACATGAAGAAACCACAGATGACTGCACCTTGCTATGAGGGACCTTTATGATCATAGAGGTCCTCTACAAGTCGTAGGAGTGCCTCGTAGCAGGAAACAGAAGGCATCAGTGGTGCCTAACATTTTCCCATAACATGCATAAACTAAACACATCTTTGTACATACTTGAGCACATAGAAACAATACAAGATACTCGACATATAAGCAATCCCTCAGTAACATCAGAAATATAGAACAACCATCATCCTTAAGAATCAAACTCACTTTAATAGAACGTCAAACACAATGCCAACAAAAAACTTTCAAAGCTCATACTTGATATTAACAAGATAGTCCATAAAGATGTAATTGTGTTTCAAATCATTTCAATCAATCCCAACAGGTTAAAACATATGAAATATACCTACATCTCCTAAATTCCAATCCCAACAACAATCTACGCATTGGTTTAGCAAAAACTAAGCTTCACATTTCATGAACCAATAATTTCCACATTTGCAATCATCCACACAAGAATTTCAAACAATGTTTAAATCACAACAAAGTTTTCCAAAGCACATAAGCCCTAGGTTTCTTGTCTAGAACAAAAATCACAACACAGCATGAATAAACATGGTCGAACTTAGCATACACTTAACTAAGGAATAGGTTCACCACAAAAGAATGCTAAATTTAACTATGAAGCTTACCGATCGATTGAAGAAGCAAACCAAAGTAAAGAGAATCAAATTCATACTAAAACCCTAGACAATAGTGACTAAGCCGGAATCCTTGCTAGAAAATAATGTGGGCGATCGGGATTTTCATCAGAAAAGAGAAAATATGGGATGAATTTGGGGAAACCGTCATTTTTTAGGGGTTATAATTGATACTAGGGGTCAAATGTTATTTTGACCCCTTATATAAGTAAACCGAGTCGAAGTTTACAAATCTATAGATCGGGGTTATGAGACACCGAATACAAGTTGTAGGCTGTCCTACGACTCATAAGTCCCGATCTTGTAGCAGACCCAATAGTTATAAAAGTTTTGAAATTATACCCATGCACTACGAACCCCTCTTACAACTCGTTGAAGATCTATGAATCGTAAGGCTGGCTTGTAGTGTATGTGCCAACTTCTGATACTCACTAATTCTCTCTACGAGCAATGACTATGAGTCATAGTGCCTGATCATAGAAATTGCTACAAGTGCTATTTTTCAGATCTCTAGTTCTTTAATTTTCACCTTCAAACCAAATCTTAAAACACAACAATTTCCAAAATATTATAACTACACCAATGTCTTTCAATCCTAAAAATAAACTCATACCTTCTACCTAAGAATCTCTACAACCAAAAATAATTAAAACAAGCCAACAATCATAAAAAATGTTTGGGTTGCCTCTTGAGAAGCACCTTGCTTAATGTCATGGCTCGACTTTGTCACCGTCCTTCATCAACTATCATCGAGAGTCCACACCTCACTCTTGCACTCATCTGGGTGTTTCACGGATTGGCGAATATTGAACATGACCTCTGCATCATTAACCTTGAACTACAGTTGACCTAAATCCATATCCACTAGGACTCTCCCAATGGCCAGAAATGGTCTCCCTAAAATGATGGGCACCTCAAAATCAACTTTGCAGTCCAAGATCATAAAATTCGTTGGAAATATGAATTTATCAACTTTAACAAGCACATCTAAAGGATTCCCTCTGATTTATTAATGGTTCGATCTGCCATAAGCAATCCCATTCTTGTCAGGGTAGGAGTACCAATGCTAAGCTTTTTGAATACAGTAATAGGCATTAGATTGATGCTCACTCTTAAGTCATACAATGCTCTTGTGAACTCAACATCGCCAATAGTACACGAGATAGTGAATACACCGAGATCCTCTTACTTTGAGCAAGGTATTTGGTCATAATTGCACTATATTGTTGGAGTTTGTGCGAGAACTCTTGGCTCAAAGTGCATTTTTTGGTGACCAAATCCTTCATATATTTAGCATACCTGTGCATTTTCTCTAAGGCCTCTAGAAGGAGAATTTTGATGGAAAGTTGCTTCAATATCGAGAGGAAGTGTTTGAATTTACCCTTCTTTTCTTCTTTTTTTAAAGCCTTTGAGGGAAAGCAGGAGGAGTTTTGGAAATTGATTTCATTTCTCTTGCTCCCTTATCTCTTTTTGTTACGTCCCGACAACCTTCGGATGTTCTCCCTCAACCACAACTTCACACCCAAGACCTTTCTCCTTAATTTTATCTATAAGTACTGGTATAGGGAGATCTACGGTGCTCTTAGCACTTCTAGTCATCACTGCCATGCAATGCCCTTCGTTCTTTGAATTTTGAACCGCATTGCTTGGTATGGTGGCCTTTTGGCGTTGGTTCAATTGTAAAGAAACTTGCCCAAATTATTGCTCTAGTTGCTTAATAGTCACCTAGTGAGACTCTATTTTCTAGTTAATACTTGAAATATCTACTTTCATTCCCTTTAAAGTCTCATCTTTAAGGTCCGCTCGCTTTAACAACTTTTCGAACATTTCTTTAATCTTGGAGTTATTTGATCTAGCATTACAATTGTCTGGTGGCATATAAGGACTATTCCTGTAGCCCTTTCTTCTCCCCCATTCTGCGTTTGGCACTCTCTCTCTCTCTCTCATAGTATCCACCTCGATTGTCTCTATACATCCCATCATGGTTGAAGTTTCGACCTTGATTCCCGGAACCTTGCCTCCAATAGTCTGAATTGGATGCTTGGGGGTTGTTCTAGAAACTCATCGCTTGGTTGCTTACAAAACATGTATCCTCATCAAAGAATGAATTATCATAAATAGGAGCTTTTGGAGATTGTTGGTTGACTGCCTTGACACTTGCTTGATTTTGCTTTAAAGCCAGTCTATATATGTACGAAGCTGAGCAAGTTATTCCATAGTCTTTTCGTTCACCTTTGCTTGCTCATTATTCGTGTGAACTACACAAGAAAGTGTCATCACACCTCGCTCTTGTTGACCCCATACTCTATTCATTTTGACCACTTGCTCCATCCTTGCGGCTATCAATGCAAAAGGTTGGTCTAGGAACATGCCTCCCATAATTGTGTCAGTGCAATCTTGACTATTCTCGTCAAGTGCCTAATAGAAAATCTCTACCAAAGCATCATCAACAATCTTGTGATCAGACTATCGTCAAGCATTTAGTAAATCTCTCCCATGTTGTGCTAATAAAATCACCAGGCAGTTGCTAAAAGTAGTTGATTTGGTCCTTGAGCTTCAATTTCTTAATGTTGGGAAATATCTTTCAAGGAATACTCTTTGAAGTTTAGCCCAACTTATAATAGTACCCCAACGAAGCTCAGAAAACCATATAGCTGCATTGCCAGTCAATGATAGTAGAAACACTCTCAAACCTCCAACATCAAGAGAAAGGTTTTGTGTCCCCATGCCACTCTTGAAAACAAACACCACTTTGAAGATGACGGTGGGAATCCTCCGAAGGTAGCCTTATGAATAATCCATGGTTTTGGAGCATTTGGAGCAATCTAGTTGATACCGTGAACTTAGTATCTGCCAGTAATGGAGGTAGTACTATAGCACCGGTAACATCCAAAGCCGTAGGGTTCAATCTATATTGATTCCATCCATAAGTGTTTTCATTGAAATCCTTGAGTTGTGGCCTGTTGCCCCTTTGTGGTGGATTCTCCTTGCTTCCCATATTCTTGTTCGTATTCATATCCTCCTCAACCTTGATATCTTTATTAACTTGGGCCATTCTTCTTGGTAGTCGATTTGATCTCTAAATTGAGTAGAGCTAAGGGATTATCTTGGCTTTTGTGTTGGGCATACAACCTAGTATACCCTGTAAATAAAATCAAACAACAAAAACAAAAACAAAAGTAAAGTACAAGATACTCTAGAAATCAACACTAGAACTCACTAATAGTGAAATCAAATCAAAACCTATCCATATTCCCCGATAAAGGTGCCATAATTTCTGATGATGTTCATGCTCCAATAAGAAATGGTCATTGTCAGCAATTAATCTAACCTAGGTTAGTGTCGAATCCACAGGGATACAGGGCTTGATTATAAGACTTTACCACTAATCATTTCTAGTATTTATGACTACAATATCTAAATAGGGGGGTTATGATTCAAAAACAAAATAAAACTACTACTAACTATAACACGAGGAAACACTCAATTTTGAGGATAACTTGGGTATTGTGTTCCCCATGGTTCATTGACTCGAATACCCTAGATAACATAACTACAATTGGTGATTTGAATGCAGGACAGTAACTTAGGTTCTTCCATCTCTCTTGTGAAAGTGAAGGTCGAATTTCACCATGGCGCTTGGTCGGAAACCATGGTGTACCAACTAACCGGTACTTATTGTCCCAGTCAATCTCCCCTTGGTTAGGTTTGGTTGATTAGACGAGAACATATCAACTAAATTCTGTCATCTGTTTCCCTTTTCCTATTCATCACTACCTTGGTCGGGATCATGATAATGGGCGGGGTTTGGTGTTGGCCACTACCAAACAACAATAAAAATGAAGGGAAAAATACAACAACAACAACAACAACAACATACACATTTGTGTCCCAAAAGTAGGGTATGAAGGGAAAAATACAATACATGCAAAAACCCAATAATAAAAATGCAATAAACCTAGGTTATTTCAAGTCAACTACCCATGGTTCCCACAACCCCAAGTTGTGGTTGCTTAGCTACTCATGGCTAAGGCAAAACACACAAAAATGCACATGATAGGCATAAATGAGAGCATTACCAATACCAATGCAGAAAATAGGCACCACAAGTTGCAAAACCCACAAGCCTGATTAACCCCAAGTTGTGGTTGCTTAGCTACTCATGGCTAAGGTAAAACACACAAAATTGCACATCATAGACATAAATGAGATCATTACCAATACCTAATACAGAAAATAGACACCACAAGTTGCAAAACCCATAAGATTGATTGATCAATAATGCGTACAAGGCAAGATTTGCAATCCCCAAAATGGGTTGTACTAAAGATAATAATAAACTACTCTAAAAACTAAGAATAGATTCAAAATGTAATTATGGTTTGTCTACTGGTCGAACTCTTTCTCAAAAATCTAACTTAAACTATATATAGTATTTACAAAATAACCCTAGAATTTACACAGAAAAGACAGCTAACATTTGATAAGTTTTGCAGTTACTACTTGTAGGATGACGTACAAGTCATAGTCGAGGTCTCATACAAAATTCTTGGCATCTTGGACTGAACTGGTATGACCCACAGGTATGAGTCGTTGCTTGAGCGATGACTCGTATATTTCTCTCGTAGTCTTGGCCTTCAATTTTGGTCCAATATTTTGGTTCTTTGATTCTTGCTATGATTTCACTTATACTAGTCATAGTGAGGCTTATGACTCATATGATAGCCTCGTAGTGATGACCTCCACTTAGTAGATTTCTGAATTTTGGTCTCTGATTCTTGCTACGACTCATAGGTGGGCTCATAAGGCCTTTACTTTAGCAAAATCTATAACTTTTCTTCAAAATCATGCCAACCTTACTTTTCTGCAAGATTAGCACAAAAACACATCAAGATAATAAAAAGTCACTTTAAAAACTCACAAAATCCCTTATTTCAAGCACCAAATGTGTTGTAATTTGATAAAACATCAGAGAGATGATCCTGAATAGTAGCAATCGTGCATGACTGCATGCAAGTCTGAAATCAGTTAGCGGACACATGGTCCAATTTGTTGAACTAGCTGAGTCAATTATGGTTCAGCATATAATAACCTCTGTACCATGACCTATATAGATATGACGGACATGTGAATCATGCTTGCGGGTGCAGCCTGTGATGACATGATCTATGGTATAGGAACAGAAGTGGTGGCCCCCTCTTCTCATCTACCTCGAGCTATGGTGGCCTATCCTTTATAGCAGCAGCAGTGGCGGTAGTATGTGGAGCCTCAAGCGGTGGTACTGGGGCAAACATCTCTGGCATAAGAGCAGGTTGGTGTTATGCTCACTAGAGTGCCAGTAGGTTCTCCTCAGCCTTATTCATGCTGGTGTCAAGAGAGTCTAGCTTGTGTAGGCTCTCCACCCCCAACTCTAGACAGAGCCTGTATATCAAGCAAGGAAAAAGGATAGAGGTGGACCTCTTAAGTGTAACCTTGTTAATCTACTTATCGATGAGGCAGGCCCAATCAATCTCATAACCAGCTAAGATGGCAACTAGCACTACATGCTCCGGTGTTAAGGTATTATCAACAAGAGTTGGCCAGATGCATGATTTGACAATCAACCACCAAATCTTGGTAGGGAAATTGAGTGAAGCCTTGTCAATAGACTCTGAGTATATGGC
>JAOTQJ010079361.1:0-12666 GCA_025642045.1 Solanum sejunctum | reverse complement strand
CAGATGAAAAGTATGTAGATACATAAGAGTAGGTAGATCCAGGATCAAATAACACAGATGCAGGCCGATGACAGACAAGAACAATACCTGTAATGACTGCATCAGAAGCTTCAGCCTCAAGCCTCCCTGGAAATGCATAGCAGTCTGGTCCCCTGCTAGCGCTTGTCTGAGTAATGCCCCTACCCCCATTCTGTGGGACTATGGAACCATCTGTTCCTCTACCGGGAATGTGACCACCTCTATCTGTCTGAGATCTGCCTCGCCCTCTATATGGTGGTGGTGACAGTGGTCTAGTCTAAACTGAAGATCTGTGGTAGGGCCCACCTTGTCCCATTGATAAGGGACATTGTCGCATCAAGTGATCAGGATCTCCACACCCATAACAAAATCTCTGACTCTGGGACTGACATATGGGTCCTGACAAACTACCATAGTTGTCTTGCCCCGTATACCCACGATGTGTCTGACTACCCTCCAAAGCAGGCAATGATACATGAATTGGTCCTCGACGCTGAGATGAACTACCCCCTTTGTAGACCCCTTTTCCTCCAGATGAGGTACCAAAAAACTGACTGGATCCATGAGCCCTCTTAGGGTCCCCAAATTCTTCTCTCTCCATCAGCTCTGCCTCCTTAGCAGCACCCATAACGGGCTGGAAAGAGGCCCCATCTCTAGACAGCCTAAACACTGCCTGTCAAATAGAAAAGGTCAATCCCTCATAATCCTACAAACTTTCTCTGTCTCGTTGAGAATAATAGTTGTAGCATGTCTAGATAACTGACAGAAATGGGTCTCATATTTGGTGACTGATAAGCCATTCTGCCTTAGACTCTCAAATTTCAATCGACTCTCCTCCCTCACACTCCAAGGAACACATCTATTATAAAAAGCGCTAGAGAACATCTCCCAAGACACTATGGGAGATCCCACAGGCAACGACCCTGAATATGTGCTCCACTATTCTCTTGCTAGACCACGAAGTTGAAGAGTGACATATCGAACCCCGTGTGACTCAGCAAGCCAACAGTATCTAACAGCTCCCTACAAGTAGTCAGAAACTCATGAGCATCCTCTTTCATTCCACCTTGAAAGTGAGGTGGGTTCATTTTCCTAAACATCTCATAGTAATGTTGTTCACTCTTAGACAATGTAACCGAAGGTGTTCCCCGAACCTCAATAGCTGGTGCAGGACCAATCTTAACTCGGGTATCCACTAATGACTATTCTACCAGATTATGGACCAGTGGAACATGATGCTGATCTGGGGTCTGAGTTCCTCCTCCGATTTGAGAACCACCTGGCGTGACTCTCGCATTACCATTCAGACCAAAACTCAAAAGTACATTCATCACCCTTAATAAAGTATCCTACAGCAAAGGCAAGGACACATGCTCTAAAGGAACCTGATTCCTTCTAAGGTCGGTCGTAGGCCCTGAAGAGACCTCCCTAGCATGACCTCTCGCTGGTGCTGCTTCACGAGCATGACCTATGACTCGAGCTCTACTCCTAACTCTAACTGGGGTTTCAACAATTCTCTCAGTAGTAGCCTCACCTCTACCAGCAGTAGTAGCTCTAGTCCTTGCCATCTATTAATAGGATATAGGTACTACTCGTTACTAACAAAAACAACCACGCACGATTAGAGAATGAATAAAAAGAAGTTTTCTAATAGTCATCATAGCCTCTTAAAGATAAGTACAGAAGTCTCCGTACCGATCCTCAAGACTCTATTTAGACTTGGCTTGTTCACACGTGAGACCCATGAACCTAGTGCTCTTATACCAACTTGTCACGACCTAAAAATTTGGCGTGATGGCACTTCCTCAATTCCACCAAAGCAAGTCCAGCTTAATTCAAAAAGGGATAATAAAGTACTTAAAGTATAAAAAATAAACATATTTTTTATAAAATATCTTATTATAAAAGATTTAGAAAATAGTAGTAACTTAGAATAAAATTATCGAAGCTCCCCGCAATAAAATACTTTTCTAACACTTTCAAATATTATGTATATACTCTGTATTCCACCTTCTCTCTATTTATTCTCTTGTTCTATTGATATTTTGAAGGTGCATTTGAGATGCTCTTATATAGAGGCCATATATGGCTCTTTACTGGTCTCAAAGGTTACAACAATTTGAGTGGAAGTATAAAGGATTCCACTTTAATGTACCTAACAAGACAAGTGCTATCTGCACTTGAGTAAAAAAAATATAGCAAATGGACTAAGTGCATATAGCACTTCAGAAATGCAACTATCATCCACCATTTTCTTTTTCTTAATTTGTTTTCTTTTTTTTTAACCTACTTACACTATTCCAATTCAAATAGACAACAAAAAAACTTCGGGGTCATTACAACCTCCTTCTCCATTCCCACAAAAGGTCAAGAAGAAGAAGGAGGATGACTATTTTTAGAAATTCATCGGGCTGCTAAAACAGGTACAAATTAACTTACCTTTGGGTGATGTTTTACAGAGGCTCCCAAAATATGCTAAGTATGTCAAGCGCATTGTTGCTAACAAGATAAAATGGGCAGAGTATGAGACTATGGCATTGATAGAGGCATGTAGCTCCAAGATTCTTAACAAATCACACTTGACCGCCAAGCTAAAAGATCTAGTAAGCTTCACTGTGCAATTAACTATTGGGAGCCATCTGAACGCAAGGGGCTTATGTGATCTTGGGGCTAGCATAAACCTCATGCCTATATATTTGCTCTTATAATTAGGGCTCAGAAGGAAGAAGCCCATAAATATTGTATTGTAGCTAGCCGATCGGTCAGTGGCAAGGCCAGATGGAGTGATGAAGGATGTCTTAGTCCAAGTGGCGGTCTCTCATCTTTCCCATGGACTTTGTCATCCTTGATTTTGAGCCTAATCTCGAGGTTCCATTTATACTCGGATGGCCATTCTTGGCTATAGGAAGGGGATTGATTGATGTCGCAGTAGGGAGGTGCACTATGCGAGCTCATGATAAGGTAAAAGTGTTTGATGTGTACAAGGCAATGAAGCTACCAGCTGCGTATGAGAATTTAATAGTCATAACAGTGATAGACACTATAGTAGTTGTAAGCCAAGTGGAGATTGAAGAACCACTAGCCTGGGTACTGTTAAATCAAGGGCAAGTGGATGATGTAGAATCCAGAGAGATTGAAAGTGTGTTGAATGCTCACAATATGAGCATGTTGAAAAAGATGAATGAACCTTTGAATAGGGTGTTGGGACCACCTCCAAAACCCTCAGTGGAAGAACCTCCTAAGTTAGAGTTAAAGTAGCTACCAATGCATCTCAGGTTTGAGTTTCTTGGCGAAAATAATACATTACCTGTAATCCTGTCTTCTTCCTTGACTGCAGCCCAGTTAGAATCGACTATTGTGGTGTTGAAAAAGCAAAAGAGAGCCATGGGTTGGCAGATGTCTTATATCCATAGAATCAGCCTAGCCCTCTGCATGCACAAAATATACATGAAGGAGGGCCACAAGCCGGTAGCTCAACCGCAGAGGCGATTAAACCCAATCATGAAGGAAGTAGTGAAAATTGAGGTTATAGAGTGGTTATACACAGGATTCATCTTTCCTATATCAGATAACAAATGAGTGAGTCCTATGCAATGTGTCCCCAAAAAGGGTGGGATGACGGTTGTCACCAACGAGAAGAATGAGCTAATCCTAACTAGGACGGTGATAGGGTGGTGAATCTACATCGACTATAGGAGACTGAATGATGCCACCAGGAAAGACCATTACCCTATGCCCTTTATTGACCAGATGTTAGATAGACTATAGGAGCAGGAGTACTATTATTTCTTGGATGGATACTCAGGGTACAACTAGATCACCGTTGCAATTGAAGACCAAGAAAAAGCAACTTCCACTTGCCCATACAGGATGTATGCCTTTAAGCGCATACCCTTTGGGTTGTGAAATGCACCATCCATATTCCAAAGGTGCATGATGGTGATCTTTCATGATATGGTCGAGAACTTTGTAGAGGTGTTCATAGATGATTTCTCTATCTTAGGGAATCGTTTGAGAGCTGCTTGCAGAATTTGGACAGGGTGCTAGCTAGATGCGAGGAGACTAACCACATCCTTAACTGGGAGAAATGCCACATCCTATTTAAGGAAGGGATAGTCTTAGGCCATAAAGCATCCAAGAAGGGGTTGGTAGTAGACAGAGCAAAGATAGAGGTGATCGCTAAGCTGCCACCACCAGTGTTAGTCAAGGGAGTTAGGAGCTTTCTGGGACATGAGGGTTTCTACCGCAGGTTTATCAAAGACTTCTCAAGGATCGCAAAGCCATTGTGCTCCTTATTGGAGAAAGAGGTACCATTTCACTTTGACGAATCTTGTTTGCAGGAATTTGAAACACTAAAGAAAAAGTTAATGGAGGCTCCAATCTTGGTAGCACCTGATTATGGTCTCTCATTCGAGCTGATGTGTGACACCAGTGATACAGCACTGGGGGCAATAATGGGGCAGCGCAGAGATAAAGTCTTCATTCCATATACTATGCTAGTAAGACCTTAGATGCATCACAAGGCAACTATACAGTTACTGAAAAGGAAATGCTAGAACTATTATATGTATTCGATAAGCTTAGAGCTTATTTGGTAGAGACACAAGTGGTGGTGTTCATAGACCACGCGGCGATAAAATATTTGTTCAACAAAAAGGATGCCAAGCCGCGCTTGATCAGATGGATCTTGTTGCTCCAAGAGTTTGACATCGAGATCAGAGATCACAAGGGAAGTGAAAACCAGGTTGTTGATCATATATCTTGCCTGGACACTGATGCTCACATAGGTGAGCAATCACGAATTTCAGAAGAGTTTCCTGACAAGCAGTTACTAGCTTTAAGGCATAATAACTACCATGGTATGCTGATATTGTTAACTATTTGTTCAGTGGTGTTTTCCTACCTGAGGCAACCTACCAGCAAAAGAAGAGGTTGTCCCATGATGCGAGAGCTTATATTTGGGATGAGCCATACTTGTTCAAACAGGGAGCGGACCGCATGGTACGGAAGTGTATTCCAGAGGCTAAGATGAGACAGATCCTAGAGAGATATCATGTCTCCCCATACGGGGGACATCATGGTGGTGACCAGATAGTACATAAAGTATTACAATCAGGTTTCTTCTGGCCCACTTTGTCTAGAGATGCTATTCAGTTTTCCAGAGCCTGTGATGTATGTCAGAAAATAGGAGCTATATCCCGGAGGTATGAGATGCCCCTAAACAACATTCTAGAAGTGAGAATATTTTATGTTTGGGGCATTGATTTCATGGGACCATTTCCACCATCTTTCGGGTGTCACTACATTCTTGTTGCCATGGACTATGTATCCAAATGGGTAGAAGCAGCATCCCTTCCTACAAATGGTATGAAGATGCTAAGCAAGTTCTTTAAAAAACTATCTTTACACTATTTGGTACTCCAAGAGACATTTGTGATGGCGGTACCCATTTTTTCAACATATAACTTTCAAATCAGAGGGCAAGTGGAGGTATCTAACTAGGAGGTCAAGCAGATATTGCAGAAAACCATAAATGCCACTCGAAAGGATTAGACAGAGAAGCTGGATAAAGCATTGTGGGCCTACAAAACTGCATACAAGACCCCAATAGGTATATCTCCTTATAGGCTTGTATATGGGAAAATGTGTCATTTGCCCATAGAACTTGAGCATCAGTCATATTGGGCAATAAAGAAGTTGAACCTTGATCCTGATCTAACTAACAAAAAAAAACTTGAGCAATTGGAGAAGTTGGATGAAATCTGCCTCCAATCCTATGAGAATACAAAGCTCTACAAGGAGCGAACAAAGAAGTAGCATGACCGGGAAATAATCAAGCGAAGCTTCGAGCGGAACCAACAAGTATTGCTATCCAACTCACATCTTCAGTTGTTTCTAGGAAAATTAGGTCCGAATGGAGTGTAATATATGTGATGGTAGCGACCACACGTCATAGTGTAGTGGAGCTAAAAGATGTGCCCACGAACTAAACCTTTTTGATGAATGGTCAAAGGGTCAAACATTACTATGGTGTGGACGTAAATCAAATAGTGGAGGCCATTGAGTTGGCCAAGAACGAATGAGCATAACATACATTGTGCCGTGACATTAAATTAGGTGCAACACGGAGGAAACTCATTGTGAGGTAACATAGTTGTGTTTTATTTTCCTTTCTTTCTTTCAAAAAAAAAAAACAAATAGATCCCTTACTAAAAGTGATAAAATTTCGTACAGAGGCAGTCCCTAATGCTTCTGTGTTGTGATCACTACACACTCTTGTGTGAATTTTTTTGCCCTCTATTTTGTATGATATGTAGGGAATTTTTTGTATTTTCTTGGTCTAATACAGTGTTTTTAGTGTTTTCAAGCATGTCCAGGTGTTTAAGGAATTTTTCAGAGCCCGGAGCCAAAAGTTAGAATCTTGTTGCAGCATAAAATAGTGCGCATCTGCGATGGTTCCATGATGGGGACCCATCATATATATGCCCACTGTTTCTACATCCAGGTAAGTAATTAGTATAAGTGTGCCTTCGCGTCCATTCCGCATTGCAGAGCAGACGCGAATGCATACTAGTCTGCACTCAGGTGAATCTTTAATTCAAAAGTGTACATTCGTGTTGGATCTATGTCGTGGAACCATCATGGATGTATTTTGTTTTGAATGCCGGGGAGGGGGGAATTTCTTGAGTCTTCATCCGTGTACATCTATCTGACGCAAAGGGAATGCGATAATGCTTTAAATTATCCGGATGACAGACGTGGCCCCCAATTTAATTCCCTCAACTATTTTTAATTACTCATCTACCCTTTCTTATTTCATAACCCCCGTCCCCAAACCCTTCTTCCTTCTATTTTTCTTTTCTTCTACTTCCTTCTCTCCCCCTCCCCATGATTTTGAAAGCAACTGCGTCGCACACTACTCTGGTCGATCTCTCACTGCACACATATCCCCTTCTTTTCCAGGTATGACTATCTACTTTGTCTTTACTTAGTTTTAAGGTTCCAGCTTGGAAGTCCACCATGTTTTTTTTGGGTAAATTCACATGGGTTTTTTTATTTGGTTGTACTTTTGCCTATGGGGGTGTAATGGCCGTGGGTAATGGGTATCGAAGCATGACTTTTGTGTATGAGTGGTGTGAGTGAAAACCCTAGGTTCAAATATTGACGCTTATGTTTGGATTGTGCAAAAAAATATGTCTAATTATGAGGGTGAATGTGGATAGTGTGGTGACGGTTTGATCTTGTATTTGTTTTACAAGGGTCTTTGGGGTTCTTCACCGCACTCTTTGCTTGATATGGGATATAATTTGGAAAGTATGTAAAATTAAAGTGTGGGGTTGAATCCTTGTGAATCTATTGTGGTTTAAGGGGTGGCATTCTGTAACACTGGGCGGACAGGAGAGTGTGATTATCACTATTGCATAGGTTGTGGGGGTTTGGTATCATGAAGTGATGCAGCCCGTATGTCGTGGGGATGTCTGAGTACCTTCGCCATGCGGATTTGAGTTTAAATATGGGATCATGGATTTTAACGTCAAGTACTGATGTTGTACTATTTATCTTGCAAGAAAAATATCTCCAAGTACATGTCATAGAGACCAGCCAAGTAGGCCAAGGGCTACAAACACTAGAAAAAGGGCACGAGGTATCCCAGATGTGCCTAGGGACAATAAAAGAAGGCAACACCCTCAATTTAGGGCCAATGTAGTGAACAAAGAGGGCAGATGGTGGTACCAGTATCATAACGAGATAAAGTACTACCCTAATGTCCCCATAGATGTTCATTCCCTTTAGGAGGAGTTCCCCCAAATCCTAAACCGGTGCAATCAACTGAGTTTAGGATTCATCTTCTGACCACCGATGCCCTACAACCTGAGTTTGGTGAGGGAATTCTACGCCAACATGAGTGTAGAGTCGAGGTCCCAGGCGGTAATTATTCAGGGCTTAGAAGTCAACTTCTCACTGTTGGCCATCAACTAGATATTAGGCACCCCTAGGGACACATCTGCAGGCAAGACCAATGAGTTGTGTCATCACCTGTCCTACCAAGATATCAGGCTCACTATCTCTAGGCGTAGGTCTATGGCGAGATGGGTCCAACATACTAAGCGGGCCTATCACCTCTCTTTTCCTTTTGCTCACATGTGTAGGGAGGCTAGAGTCATGGTGAAGATCGTGATGTACTCTTTCTTTCTAGGGTAATACTTCACCAATGTGACTAGAGATAGAGTTTGCCTCACGTACACTATAATGAGGGTCATGCAATATAACTATAGGGTAATCTTCAGACTATCGATGCAGAAGGCCAAGACCCATAAGGGTTGTAGGTATGCCTTTGGGGGCCTTATTACTGCTTTATTTTGTGATGCAGGTATCCCTAAGGAGGAGGTAAACTACTGTCCAGTCATTCAGGCCCCGCTATGTTGCCACTAACATTAAGGGGCTTGATATACATACGGGCCTAGTCCTGACTACAATGGAGAGGGCCTACTGAGACAAGTTGATTATTGGTCGTATGTACAACCTTGAGATTTTGAGACACCAGACTGGCATCCAGCCATCCACAAAAGAGGAATTGTAGGAGGTTAAGGTGGAATACCCGCTAAACAATCATGCCAAAGTTGTGTTACACATTGGACCCCGGTTCACTGAGCCAGTGGATGATGGCATTTCTATGGATCTAGGGGAAGAGCAAAAGGACAACGATGAGGAGGAGGCTGAGAAAGATGACATAGCTGATGCACCTCTAGTGTATGTAGGTGATGAGCCCATCCTACTAAGTCCTGGAGATGTTTGAGCACCACAGTCCCACCTTGCAGGTTATGTATGGTTAGCACTAAGGGCAGTGCTAAGTTTAAGTGTAGAGTGAGAATTCCTTTATCTGTGTTATTGTTTCTGTTATTCTATGATCGGCATGTATTAAGACCATTATTGTTGTTTTCTGTTTAGGTTTGAATATCTTAATGTAGGGTTAAACATCTTTTAATTTTGTTGGATCTGTAAATAATCTAACTACTACTTTGATGCATGGATGCTCTTGTGTTGATATTTTATGAATGCATTAGATTATTAGCAGTTGTATACCTATTGATAATAGTTGTGTGTTAGTCATAGTTAAGTGATGGGGCCCCTATGATGGATGGATGATGCCATCCTAAGGGCATTCGTCAAATCGAGATCATATAGAGTGTGGTAGTATGTAAACGAGCATCGAGCGCGAACCTTTAAACATAGTAAGGGTAAGTGTTTGAACCTTGTGAATCACTAAGTATGCATTCTTAATTAGATGGATTCATGGGAATACCTCAATAGAAACTCTAGTGCTAACCTTGTGAGGAAAATATGCCATGTGCGAGTGAGCCAATTGTGAGTCTCAGTTGTGATAGGTTCAAGAACTTGATCGGTATGTAGATTAAACCCGAGAGGACTCAAAAATAGAGGAAATGATCTAGGCATTTCGTTGAATGACAAAATCAATCCTAGTTAGCCCTGTTAAGCCTTAGCCTATTCTTTGCCTAACCATATTTAAAGCTAATCCCTCTTTCTCGACGAATTACCCGATTTTGATACTAATTCCCTAGTGGTCGAGCACGGTGAATAAGCAAAGAGGGAATGGGAGTGGACACCTGAGAGGATGTGAAGAAAAAAAGTGGGTAATTTAGAAAGAGTCTCCCAAAATAATAAGGTTCGTGTTGTGTCCGCGTCGCGGAGCAATTATGGATGCGCACTGTGTTGGGGCCAAACTTTGCCAGTTAATACAATGTTGGTCTGCCATGCCTCCTTGTCATGGATCCAGCATGCATGCACACTGGAAAATAAAAAAAGCATAATAATAGAAAAAAATATTTTCTTGGTTTTTTTAATTATTTTCTTTGGATTAGTTAGTGTTCGTTTAGGGTATCCACTTGTTGATAGGGGGTTATGTTATGGTCAGATTAAATAGATAGGAGTACTCACAACTTTAATTCAAGAAGGGTAACTAGGGTTGTGAGTAAAGGGGGCATTAGAAGAGGGGAGGTGTATGCTACGAGCGCGTGGGAATTGAACTGTGCCAACCATATCCATAAATGTATCCCACCTACCCACAGCCTATATTACAGCCAGATAAAGACCTACGTGATCCTCTAAGAAAATTCCAATTAGGTCTATGTTTACATTAAGGGCAAGCTTATGGAATCTTGAAGCAATTTAAGATATCTTTTCTAAGCGTGAGCATTGTTTGTATACCCAGTCTTGATTTTTTTACTGAATTTATGATGATGTGCATAGGTAATTCTTCTTGGTGAGGGCACATGATCAATTAGGGTTCAGAATTAGATTAACTGTTAAATGTTTGGCATGAGTCCACATGTATACATGAGTGTAAGGAGCAAATGGTTTACGCCCGAGGCATCAGAAGTGTTCACTGTGATTCATAGAGTTCGATCGCATAATGGTCTGTGTACATGCTACTGTAGGGAGTCTCATGCATGTGTAGTGGTTTGGCTGAGGATGGATAAAATTCTAAGTGTGGGGTGGTGATCTTAGGCATATTTATACACCTAATTAGCCAATAATGCCCATAAATAGAGTGAATTCGAAGGACAAATTAATAGAGTCTAGGTGTTTGTGTGTCGTTTTCTCATATTTTACTGATGTAGGGCCAAGTACGCCTGTTAGCTGTGCGTCTACAGGATTTTGCATTGATTGGAAAGTTCGGGGTGGAAGCCAGACTCAATGGAAGTACACATCCCAGAACGGGGAACCTAAAGATTAGTAAAAGTAACCAAAAGACTAAAAATCCATGTGGCAAACCTGGGTACAAGGTTGTGGAAGTTGTTAAATGGAAAAAGGGCGCGAACTCAAAGGAGGTACAAGGTCCGCATCACTGACCTATTAAAAAGTGTGTACATTTTCCAATCAGCAAATTAAGCAGGAACATAGCAAAACAAGGGGTCCACGTCGCGGACCTGAGGACCTGATGCGGAAAAGTTAAAAAATGAGATTTTTATTATTTATCTATCTTAGACTTTAGGTTTACGTTGTTGTTTTTTACGCAAGAAGCACTATAGAGGAGACGGAGAACTCTTTTCCACCAAGAATTTGGTTAGTTTAATCTTTAGATTTTGGTTTTTAATGTTTTCCACTTCATTCATAATGTATTCCACATCCATGAGAGGCTAAGCCTACATATTCTGGGGTTGTAGCCATAGTCTATGGGTAGTTCTTAACTTTTGATATTTATGAATAGTTTCTTTTGATTATTCCTATCTTATTTATATAAATACTTCAAAGTCTGGCCGACTAAGGAGTAAATTTGTTGTTCACTCTGGATTTGAGAGATGTTGGAGTGGATAAAACACAATAGCATAGGGAGCCTGTTCAATAATAGGAAACTAGGTTGATTCGCTTAAGGGAGATATGTGACAACTACCCTTACACCTCGCTTGGTTCATATACGAAAAGATAGTTTTAATGCATTTTAATTGGTCTATCTATCCCTGCTCAACGATATAGTTAGACAGTTAATAACAGTAGGCCAGAAGAGGCATGCAACCCTGTTTAGGTATATTAAACCCCGTAAATCAATAATCAAGAAAGGTGATGTAGAGAGATATTGTTAAGATTAGACAAAGTCATAACAGTTACAATCTTCGAATTGCATTCTTAATTGATATATTGTATGAAAGTCATATTAGTTATTAGAAGTTATTTCTTTTACAATTTATTTTTGATAAAACAACAACTCTTTTTACCAAAAGCACTAGAAACGTGATAACCGAGAGAAAGTATAAATCACATTCAAATCCCTTGGGTTCGACAACCTAGCTCCTTTCTTAGGGACACTGTATTACTTGTTAGACCACGTACACTTGTGTGTACTAAGGAAGCAACAAAGATCGATCAAGCATAACCATTCTTCAAGAAGAAAACTATCATTTGGATACATTTTAGCAAATTCATTATTAAAGTTGTTCCAACAAGAAACTAAAAATAAAAGAATTCAAATTATTCAAAATTCAGTATTATTTTTAAGGAAATGCAAATATCAATATGGGGAAAAAATTGATATTCACTGTCACGACCCAACCCAGGGGCCGTGAATGGTGCCGATAGGACACCGTGACAACCACTTATACTGAATATTTACTTATGACAGATTAAGGGATTTCACAAAAATTCCAACAGAGTTTCCTCTGTTTTTCTGACTAACTCCACCTACAAACAGCGAACCCAATAGTACCAGATATAGTTATAAGAACAGATATACAAACACATACGCGGGCCGACAAAGTCACCGCTGCGGCAGAGCCGCCCAACAAACATATCATACAAACGAGATCAGACCAACGTAAATTTCCATGCCCACATGTATCAACAAACCTCTATGTACAGAAAATGGACTATACGACGGGAAAGGACCCCGTCATACCCTTGAAACTTTTCAATTCACTAATTCCAGTCAAACGTACACTGTTTATGGGTTCAAAACTTGACAAACTAAGAAGTAGTAAATTTACCATAAACTTGGCCAAACATAAACTTATGTCATTTTTCAAACTCACTTGTACAGAAAAAGGCTTTTTCAAACGTATAACATCAAATGCGCTTACGATTTCATGCCAAAGGATAGGAAAACTTTACATACCTCAAACTGGCCTTCCAACT
>JAOTQJ010079350.1:0-12666 GCA_025642045.1 Solanum sejunctum | reverse complement strand
AAAATGTCTATTCAAGGGTTCTTAAAGTTATTGATGATCTATTGCATGATTTATGAGTCAAGTGACTTTATGATGGTTTTGGGCTTTCAAAATGTATTGAATTCATGAACATATCTGTGATGTTGTAAATGTTAAATTAACCCCTATTTCAATGTTTTTACCTCTTGTGAGCCATTCATGTTAAAACAAGGGTTCATGTATGATTATGATCTACTCTTATATTATCATGTTTGACTTGCCTTGGTAAGTAGCCCACAACTTGTCGAGGAGGTGTCATGCCTCGGTCACCTTATCGAGGGGGTGTCATGCCTGCAGTCACCTAGTTGAGAGGGTGTCATGCCTCGGTCACCTTGTCAAGGAGGTGCCATGCCTCAATCACCTCGTCATCTTATCGAGGGGCTATCATGACTCGGTCACCTTGTTGAGTGGGTATCATGCCTTGGTCACCTTGTCAAGGGGTGCTATGCCTCGGCCACCTTGTCTAGGAGGTGTCATGCCTGGGATTTCAAGTGGTAGCCCGCTCAGTCTATGTCCGTTAAGGTCTCTTCCCACGCATGTATAATGTACTACACAATTTAAATGATTTACAAGCATGTTTTACTTCAAGCATTGAATACATGTCATAGTGAGATTTTACTTATCTATTGTTTACGATTATGCATTTTGACTATATTGCCTTATGTCTTGTTGCATTACATACCACATACTTAGTACATTTAACTTACTAACACATACTCTATGCCTACATAATTTTACCATGTAGGGACCAGAGCACCTGTTGATCATCCTCCACATGGCTAGTTCGGTACTTCGGAGATTAGCTTTGGTGAGTCCTCAAGTTTGAGGACACTATCTATGTTACTCTTGCTATTCTGAGACTTCTTTATGTTGAATGCTTATTACTATGAGGGTGAGCCCAGAAAGTATCTTGGCCTCCACTCCGTTCTATGTTAGAGGTGTTATTGGATATTATGATGTGCTTATGCAATGAGATTGACTCTTTATGTTTTTATGGATATCAAGACTTTCCCTTAGTCCCGCTTACATTTTTTTAATATATCATGTGATGTTTATTTTGCTTCCGCGACCAATGATGTATGAATGATATGGTAAGAGACTTGTTAAGGGTCCCCTTGGGTTCCCCATTCGCTGTATCACGTCTAGGTATTAGATTTGGGTCATGACAAATAAAGTCATTTTTTTCTTTTTTGGACTTTAAATTTTTAAATACGAGATTTATGATTTTATTTTTGCTTAATTATAAAAGAAAAAAGATCAACATATTGTTGAGCTATTCATGTAATACCCCATGAAATTACTAAAATGCCCCTAAAATTGGTCATGCGCAAAATGTATCGTTCCAAGCTTTGATGAAAAATTCGAGATCGAATTTCCGATCAGTACAAAAAATTTAGCCACAAAATGATCTCAACTTGGCTATATCGCGCAAAAATGCAAATTATAATTTTTAAAGTGGGCTTAAAACAGTGAAGATTCTGCACCCCTTTCGCAACGAGGAGAGAACGTGGAACCGCACTTTATTTTTTTCAAAAATTTGACAAAAATCAAAATTTCGCGAAAAAGTATATATTTACACTAGTTCGCATCGCACACTAGTGCATGGGGAAGGAAATTTTTTCATTTAATTCGGGAAGGGTAATTTCATCTTTCTTGATATATTTTTATATCCCCAGGTCAGTTTTTAAGATGGTTATCGTACAAAAGGATTTAGATCCATTATTTTCAAAGCTTTCTTATTCTAAGTTAGAGAGAAGAAGAGGAAAATCAAGCAAGGGTTTCAAAAATCTTCCAAAGTTCTTCAAAGGATTTTCATTTTTAGGTATGCATGGGATTGCTCTCCCATGTGCCAATATAGAGTTAAGAGCAAATTCATGTCTAGAAGCGTTGATTTGTGAATTCTTGAAGGTTCTTGAGTAATTTCTTTATGTTCTTGATTGACTACTTTAAATTCTTGAATAATTGCTTAAATTCTTGTACACTATTTTGAATTCATGGTTTAAATTCCTTAACCCAAAAATTTTATATTATGGACTGATGATCATCACATTTAAAGTTTACTATATATTTATTTCATTATGGGATTGTGATTTAACCTTTAGAATTCCACTCTATAAACACTTGAATAATGAATTTCGGGGGACATCTAGAGCCTTGAATGCTTAAATGACGATTGATTAAGTATGAGTCCTGAATTGAGTGTGTTGATGACTATGATAGCTGAAATCTTTATTGATAGAGTTGAATAGGTAAAAACTCCCCTAGATTGGGTATAAAATCTTGCCCGCAGAGATTGGGTGAGGAGAGATGGATTGATAGACTTATGAACATATTAAGTCTTGGGAGGAGTATTAGTACCAAAATGGGTAAGAGTGTATCCCACTCGAACCCATTAACTATGTGGCCAGCATAGGACAAGATTGGACCATGAAATCAAATGTTTCCTTTGTCCTAAAAGAGGACTTGTCAGACTTATGGATCCATTGACGGACTCATCCTTTACCCCGGTAAGGTACTGGATGGATGTGGCAATGACATCTCTTTGTTGTATCACTACCTGCCCATAGGTAGTGATTGTCAGTTATAGAAACTGCTAGATAGGTTTCATGATGATAGAACTCTAATATGATATGAAGGTTTGATGCTTGATTGTTAGTGATGGGATAGAGTCTTGTATCTCATACCGGAGGTGAGGATGAGTGATTGCTGAGTGTTAATTATATTGTTTCCTATTTTAGCCTATTTTACATATAGTACATTCTACCTACTGATGCCCCTCTTGCACTGCATCATCTTATGATGCAGATACTATAGACCGAGGACTTCAATAACCCGATCATTGAGGTTCAGAGTTCTTTATTCTTGATAGTGGTGAGTCTTTCCCAGCATTCGGAGGATATTTATTTTCTAATTGGATCAAATCTAATATTTAAACCATATACAACTCATTAACTATTCATGTAAAGAACCAAACACGTATCATCTCTATAAGCTGGAGGAAATAGATTAAAGCAGTAAGAATCACACTGAATCACAGATGCACGATGAGAGAGAATGAGTAAGAAGAAGTTTCCCAATAGTCTTCATAGCCTCTTAAAGATAAGTACAGACGTCTCCGTACCAATCCTCAAGACTCTATTTAGACTTGACTTGTACACACGTGAGACCTATGAACCTAGGATTCTGATACCAACTTGTCACGATCCAAAAATTTAGCGTGATGTCACTCGTGCAATTCCACCAGAACAAGTTAGCCTTAACTCAAAAGGAATAATAAATACAACAAGCGAAAGCATTTTAATTAAAATAAATAACAAAAGTTGAGAATTTTCATAAACTTAAATCCCACCCAAGGATTGGTTGTCACGCGTACAAGCCACTAAAAAAACAAAAAATTAAAGAAATGCAAGTCCAAACTGTCCTTCTTCTCAAATAGAACAAGTACAGAAGAAATAGGAACAAGAGAGTCAGCTAGATGACAACAACTACTTCTCTATATCTCCTAAAAATCCTTGATGCTTTAAGGGATGTCTATTCACAACATGGGTTCACCACCTAAACGAGTGTAGAAGCAAGGGGTGAGTACCAAAATACCACGTAGTACCCAGCAAGTGAACTAATAAACACAAAGTTAAGTAAATAGAATACCGATGCCTCTAACACTCCAACCAAACCCCCACCACCATATCCTGCCTAAAATACTTAGTAAGGGATAATCCATAACACTTAATAGCAACAGCAAGAACAAATACACAACCAATCAACGTTATCAAGAGCACACATGAGGACTCAGGCCTCCATATCATACTCCTTTTGGGAGATGGATTCATTGACATTGAGTATATTAAGTTATTTTAATATGTTTTCTTTTATTATTATCGTGCTAGAAAGTGACACCCGATTCAATTTTTGTGTCAGAACGTGATAACCAATCCAATATTTGTATTAGAACGTGACACCCAATCCAATATTTGTGTTAGAACGTGACACTCAATCTAATATTTGTGTCAAAACGTGACATCTGATCCAATATTTGTGTCAAAACGTGATACCCGATCAAATATTTGTGTCAGAACATGACACCCGATCCAATATATGTGTCAGAACATGACACTCGATCCAATATTTGAGATTTATTTTTCATTATCATTACTTTTCACTTCATTATCAATGTTTCATCAAACCTTCTTTATTCAAGGCATCACTTTGAGAGTTCAAGTTCAAGATTATAAATGGGTTTCATGATCTTGGAATTTCAGACTAATCACAACAATACATCAATCAACCAAATCACCATAATCAATAACAAATAATCACTATTTCATATATAATAGACCCCCATCATTAATTCATAAGTCAACTATCAGCATAGAATAACTACCCAATTCAAAATATTTCAATCAAGGCCTACATAAATTATTCTCAAGACCTCACACAAGAAGTACAAGATTCTATATACTTAACAAAGGTTAAGAAATCCACTTACCTTAGTCAAATTATGGTCAATCAAATTATAGACGTGTTTACTGACAACAAGGACTTGTTGTATGTGTTCAGTCAGAAAGATCCCAACCTGCGGTAGAGGAGATGGCTGAAGTTGCTCAAGGATTATGATATGAGCATCCTCTACAACCCAGGTAAGGCTAACATTCTTACTGATACTCTTGGAAGGATATCTATGGGTAGCACTGCCCATGTGGAAGAGGGGAAAAGAAAATTAGCCAAGGAAGTCCATAGATTGGCTAGATT
This sequence comes from Solanum sejunctum, assembly GCA_025642045.1. Taxonomy (NCBI): domain Eukaryota; kingdom Viridiplantae; phylum Streptophyta; class Magnoliopsida; order Solanales; family Solanaceae; genus Solanum; species Solanum sejunctum. The sequence continues at coordinate 7,899 of JAOTQJ010079350.1, read as the reverse complement.
GAGAGTGCAGCTTGAGGAGAACAATGAAGGTAGGGTCAATGTTCAGAATGGTTCTGCTTCATCCTTAGTGTCTGAGGTGAAGGAGAAGCAAGACCAAGACCCTGTCTTACTTCAATTGAAAGAAGCGGTTTACAAGCAAAAGGTGATTATTTTCTCTAAAGAGGGAGATGGGGTATTGAGGTATCAAGGGAGATTGTGTATACCAGATGTTGATGGTGTTCAAGACAGAATCATGGCTAAGGCTCATAGTACAAAGTATTCCATTCATCCTGCCTCCACTAAGATGTACCATGACTTGAAGGAAGTCTATAAGTGGAATGGGATGAAGAGAGACATTGCAGAATTCATTTTCAAGTTCCCCAATTGCCAACAGGTTAAGGTTGAACATCAAAAACCTTGTGGGTTAGCTCAAAATTTTAAAATTCTAGAATAGAAATTGGAGGTAATCAACATGGACTTCATCACGGCTTACCCCGATCACAAAAGCAGCATGATTCAATTTGGGTGATTGTAGATAGGATGACTAAATCAGCCCACTTCTTGGCGGTAAAGACAACCTATACGGTTGAAGAGTATGCTCGACTTTACATTCGGGAGATTGTAAGGTTGCATGGGGTTCCCTTGTCTATCATCTCAGATAGAGGAGCTCAATTCATCTCTCAATTTTGGAGATCCTTCCAGAAGGGATTGGGTACAAAAGTGAACTTGAGTACTGCTTTCCACCCTCAAACAGACGGGCAGGCAGAGCGCACTATCCAGACATTGGAGGATATGTTGAGGGCATGTATGATTGATTTCAAAGGAAACTACAATGATCATTTACCACTAATTGAATTCGCATATAATAATATCTACCATGCCAGAATTCAGATGGTATTATATGAGGCATTGTACCGGGAGGAGGTGTAGATCTACGATTGGATGGTTCGAGGTGGATGAAGCTGAGTTGGTTGGGCCTGAACTCATACACTAGTCTATGGAGAAGGTGAAAGTCATTAGAAAAAGTTTGAAGATAACTCAGTATCGCCAGAAGTCATATACAGATGTGAGAAGAAGGGGCTTGGAGTTCGAGGTAGATAATTGGGTGTACTTGAAAGTGTCACCCATAAAGGGTGTCATGAGATTTGGTAAGAAGGATAAGATAAGTCCCCATTATATCGGACCATACCAGATTGTAAGAAGGATTGGGAAGGTTGCCTATGAGTTAGGCTTTCGTTATGAGCTAGATGGGATTCATCTGGTGCTCCACCTATCTATGTTAAGGAAGTGTCTGGGAGATCTAGCCTTAGCGATTTCGATGGAGAGTATGGGTGTGGAAGACAGCTTAGCATACGAGGAAGTTTCAATCCAGATTCTTGACCGATAGGTTCGTAAATTAAGAAACAAGGATATAGCCTTCGTTAAAGTCCTGTGGACGAACCAGTTTGTTGAGGAAGATGTGTGGGAAGCTGAGGAAACAATGGAGGTCAAATACCCGTACCTATTCATGCCAAGTGATGATGATGTCGAAGGTGAACATTCTTATTCTTACCAATTCTGAATATTCTTTCCCATTAAGTTGATGTCTTGTTTTACTATCTTCCTGAGCCTAAGACAAAGATAGATAGATGATGGATAGTGAAAGTTTGAGTGTTCCCAAGTGAGGAATGAGATGAAGTTTGAGGTTATTCGAGTCCCCATTCGATCTTTACTCATCATTCGAGGACGAATGATCCCAAGGGAAAGATGATGCAACACCTCATAAAATTACTAAAATGTCCCCAAAACTTGGTCGTGTGTACAACGTATCTTCCCAAACTCTGATGGAAAATCCAAGATTGGATTTGTAATAAGTGCAAAAAACCAAGTCAAAAAATGGTCTCGACTCAACTATATCATGCAAAAATGTAAATTATAATTTTTAAAGTGAACTTAAAACAGTAAGAATTTTCCCCCCTTCCACGACACAGAGACGACATGGAACCACACTTTAGTTTTTTTCAAAAATTTGATGGAAATCAAAATTTCACAAAAGAGTGTATATTTACACTAGTACGTGCCGCATACTAGTGCATGGGGAAGGTAATTTTTTTCATTTAATTTGGGAAGGATAATTTTGGCCTTTCTAACATATTTTAAGATGTTTTTTGTACAAAAGGGTTTAGACCTATTATTTTCAAAGCTTTCTTACGTTAAGTTATAGAGAAGAAAATGAGAGTCAAGCAAGGGTTTCAAAAATTTTCCAAAGTTCTTCAATGGATTTTCATTCTCAGGTATGTAAAGGCTATCAAAAAGTATGAGATTGCTCTCCCATGTGCCAGTGTAGAGTTGAGATAACAAATTCATATCTAGAAGCTTTGATTTGTGAATTTTTAAAGGTTCTTGAGTAGCTTCTTTAAATTCTTGAAGAATTGCTTAAATTCTTATACACTATTTTGAATTCATGGTTTAAATTCCTTAACCCATAAATTTTATATCATGAACTGATGATCATCGTGTTTAAAGTTTACTATATATTTATTTCATTATGTGATTGTGATTTAACCTTTAGAATTTCTCTCTATAAAGACTTGAATAATGATTTTAGGGGGACGTCTAGAGCCTTGAATGCTTAAAAATGATGATTGATTGAGTATAAGTCCTGAGTTGAGTGTGTTGATGACTGTCATAGCTAAAATCTTTATTGATAGAGCTTAATAGGTAAAAATTTTCTTAGATTGGGTAGAAAATCTTGCCCGTAGAGATTGGGTGATGGGAGTCTTAATGGATTGAAGGACTTATGAGCATATTCAGTCATGGGAGGAGTATTAGCATCGAAATGGGTAAGAGTGTGTCCCACTCTAACCCATTAACTATATGGCTAGCGTAGGAGAGGATTGGACCATGAAAGCGGATGTTTTCTTTGTCCTAAAAGAGGACTTGACAGACTTTTGGATCTATTGACAGACTCGTCCTTTACCCCGACAAGGTACTGGATGGATGTGGCAACGATATCTTCGTTGTATCACTATCGGCTCATAGGTAGTGGTTGTCGGCTATAGAAACTCCCAGATATGTTTTATGATGATAGAACTCCGATGTGATGTGAAGGTTTGATGCTTGATAACTAGTGAGGGGATAGAGTCTTGTCTCTTATACCAGAGGTGAGGCTGAGTGATTGCTGAGTGTCAATTATACTATTTCCTTTTTTTTAGCCCATTTTACATATAGTGTATTCTACGTACTAATGCTCCTCTGGCGCTGCTTTGTTTTGTGATGCAGATACTATAGACTAAGAACTTCAACAGCTCGATCGTTGAGGTTCAGAGCTCTTCATTCCTAAAAGTGGTGAGTCCTCCCTAGCGTTCGGAGGATATTTATTTTCAGATTGGATAATCTTTTATTTATTAGTTGTTAGCTATGGCCTGTCATGTTACAATCTTAGATCATAGCATAGAGGCTTCATAGACATAGATGTAGATGTTGATGTTGATGTCAAGGATTCTTTTCCCTCATACTTCTTTCCTTTGTTATTGAGACATTTCGTTATCCATTCTGCTTCATATGACAGAATGATGTTGATATATGAGCCTATTGATAGGATAACATTTATATTCATTATATCATATCTTTTCCGCTGAAGAATTTACTGAACATTGACAAAGAGATTGAGTAGTCCGCTTGGGGGCTAGCGATAGTCTCCAAGTGCCAGTCATGTCTAGGGTACCCTCCCGGGGAGTGACAATTCAAAATGGATTAATTATATTTTTTTTATACTTATAGCTCAAAAATATCCACCAACTAACAAAATAATCCATTTTATGCATTGAACCATTCCCTTTCTTCTTCTTTTCCCAATCTTAGTTAATCAATGGAATAATTTTGCTAATTTTGGACTAGTCTCTTGAATGATATCTAACTAAAATTATGTGACATTAGCTTCATTTGATAATCTTAACTTTGATATAGTCTTTTTATTATTGGGGGGCCTCAGTTTTATTATTATTATTTTTTTGATAGCGGATGTTTGGTTTTATTGTTTATTCATATAAAATATTAAAATTTGTAGAGGAAAGTTCAAAAATCTTTTTTTTTTTAAAAAAAAAAAGAATTGCCAAAAGAAAGATTGTCTCCATTTTAATTGTAGAATAATTAGTTCATCAAAATCCTGAATTAAATTATTTCAATATCTAAAGATTTGAAAAATTATATAGTTTTAATATGTTTGGAGAGTTGATACTTTTTGTAACCTAGTAATGTACAAGAGAAAGAAAAAGCAACTTCGGTTATCATATTAATGGTAAAAGTAAGAATTATAAATTATGATTTAAAAGTTTATATTTTTCAAACCCCAGTGTCAGGCGCTCGAAAAAATATAGAATAAATCAGCTAATCAGATTGAAGGTCAAACTAACTATAAATGTGTGACTTTAAAAGAAAAAAGATAGATTTTATAAAATTAAATGCTTTATTAATAAGTAATAACTATTTTTGGCCTTTCGATCGTTAGTCAAATAATCAGATTAAAGATCAAAGTAAATACAAGAAAAGATACATATGTGATCTTAAAGATTAAATACACTATTAATGCCTAATAATTAATCATTTTAATTTTATAGTACAATAATTAGTTCATTCAAAATCCTAAATTAAATTACTTCAATATTTATTCAATATATAAATTCCAGATCCAAGAGAATGTACAAGGCCTCTTATCAATAGATAGATTTAAATAATTAATTTGTTAAATCGCACTTCTGTGGATTACTCAAATCAACTGTTATCAAAAGGTCTATCTTCTATGATTATTATATTTTATTTACCATTACAATATCCAATGGATTTTTTGAAAAATAGTTACCTTGTCACCATTATGAAAGTTCTTGAATAAATAGAACAACAATTTGTGTGAATTAAAAAATAACTGTAACAAACCATAAAACTAAAAAATGATTAATTATTACACATTAATAGGGTATTTAATCTTTAAGACCACATATTTATTTTTTCTTGTATTTACTTTGACCTTCAATCTGATTATTTGATCAAACGGTTGGAAGGCCAAAAGCAGTTGTTACTCATTAATAGAGCATTCAATTTCATGAAATCTAACTTTTGTTTTTTTAGGATCACAATTTATATTTAGTTTGACTTTCAATCTGGTTAGTTAATTTATTTTATATTTTTCTTAGTGTGACACTGGGTTTCGAAAAATATAAACAATTAAATCATAATTTATAATTCTTAGTCGGACCATTCATATGATAATTGGAGTTATTTTTTCTTTGTCTTGTACATTACTAGGTTACAAAAAATATAAACTCTATGAACATATTAAAACTATATAATATTTTGAATCTTTAGATATTGAATAAATATTAAAGTAATTTAATTCAAGATTTTGATGAACTAATTATTCTACTATTAAAATGAAGATAAGCTTGCTTATAGTAATTTTTCTTTAAAAAAAAAGATTTTATAACTATTCTCTACAAACTTTAGCATTTTATATAATTAAGCAACAATAAAACCAAATATCCACTATTACAAAAAATAATAATAATAAAACTGAGGCCCCCAATAATTAAAAAACTATATCAAAGTTAAGATTATCAAATCAAGCTAATATTACATAATTTTAGTTAAGATTCTGTTCAAGAGATTAGTCCAAAATTAGCAACATCATTTCATTGATTAAATAAGATTAGAAAAAGAAGAAGTGTCACGACCCAACTCAGGGGCCGTGATTAGTGCCGGTTGGGCACCCAGACAAATACTAAATCGGATTTTCATTCATAATAACTAAGGAATTTCTCGAAATTTCGACAGAGTTTCCTCTGTTTTACTAACTAGCCTCACTTGCAAACAGCGAACCCAACAATAACAAACAACACTATATATATATATATATGCGGGCCGAGAAGGTCACCGTTGTGGCAGAACCGCCCAACAAACGTATCATACAAACGATGTCACACCAACACAGTTCCCACGCCCACATGTATCCACAGACCTCTATACACAGATACTGGATCATAAGACGGGACAGGGCCCCATCATATCCTCAAACATGCACAAATGCAAAATACAAAAAGAATATGTATACAAGTATATACCCAACGATCTGCTCTTGATGCAAGGGAGCACTTCAACGGTAGGCGAAGATCCTTATAAGACGGCCCTCTAACCTGTTCGCCTGTACATGCGGGCATGAACGCAGCCCCCGAAAGGAGGGGGTCAGTACGAAATACGTACCAAGTATGTAAAGCGAAAAGTTCGAAATCTAAGTGAAAGCAGTAATCCGAATAAGAATATATAGAAGTCAAACCTGTATGTAAACATCAAAATATTTATTTATTCAAACATCAAAATAATGCACATTGGACAGGAACGATAGCGACCTCCAAACTCGCGCCATACCACAGCATAACACCAGAAGTTTCAAATCTCCAAAATCTCCAACACAAATTCCCACTATAACATAGGTGAGCCGAGGCGAACAAAGGCCAAGCACTCACGTCATAGGATAGGTGAACCAGGGCAACGCGCCATGCGTTCACGTATCATAATGCATAAAGGTCATCATGCCCGTTTATGGAGTCGAGGCGACGGTGCCATGCACTCCCGTGAGTTGGGGCAAACTCGGCCCAGCACTCACACGTCATGATGCCATCCCAAGCCTAGCTCCTTATGTCTCCAAGCTAAGCAAAGCCGGTCCATGGGCAAACCGACTCGCCGTATCCAACCTATTTCGGAATATAGATACATGTATACATATAATTATACATGCACACGAAATAACTGGCTCGAGAACCGGTGAACGAGGCCAAACGGGCACGAATGGAGTCATGAGACTCATATGCATAAAAACTAGTTTCAAACACTTAACAATATACAAAATGTTCACTTTTGAAATCAAGTAGTTGTTCTTTTATGAGAGTTTGCCAAAAATTGCTCAGATTCACATTTAGAGGTAATTTCGGAACAAATTGAACTTGTAGCTTTCCAACTCTCTATTTTCGGTCAAACGAACACTATTCCTAGGTTTCCAAACTCAAAAATTTAAGGTGAAGTAAATTTATCGTAAGATTGGCCAAAAATGAACGTAGATTGTTTTCAGACTCAAATTGTACAGGAAAGGAACTTTTCAAACGTACAACGCTGAATAAGCTTACTAGTTCATGCCAAAGAGTAGGAAATCCTTACATACCTCAATTTTGTTCGCCAACTAGCTCCAACATAAAGTCAATCCAAACTTAGACTTTCGGACGTTCAACGTCTACACAATTACAATAACGCCAACGATTAATATCTATATCGTACCTTAATTTCTAACTTTTTGTTCTAAATTTATAAAAATTTCGACAACATTTTCCCTTAAAATACACTGCCCAAAGAATTCAACTCAGCTCAAATAATCAATCAACAACAACAACAACAACAACAACCCATATCATCAACAAACCTTTTCCAATACCACCCCGACATCAAAACGCCACAAAGTGCTATTACGACGTAAATAGCAAAACAGGGCAGCAGTGAATCAAACTCACATCTATCATGTTCAAGCCTTCCGATATACTCCAAAAATCACAATACATCACCCCAACGCCCAACGCAAACCCCTAACGTTAAAACATAACATTATACCTTCGATGAGACCCCAATTCAAGATAACGCTCATGTAATCATTTGAAAAAATTTCTAACACTTCTTTCAGCCCATAAAGACTATTTCCATGACAATTAAACACAAATACATGACAACAATTCAATATATAGCCATATGCAAATTTGGGCAAATTCGAAATTCATAATTTCATTAACAACCAATCCTATTTTCGCATTTTACCTTCATTTTAATGCATTTCTAACACCTTCACAACCTTTAATTAACATAAACCAAGATAAAAATTAACATACCTTGCAATCCTTCACTACA
>JAOTQJ010079330.1:0-12668 GCA_025642045.1 Solanum sejunctum | reverse complement strand
ATTCAAACTCAGTTACCCACACAAACTTTCAAAACATGATTAAATAGCTATTTAGCAAGTCCACAATAACTGAATAAGGCAAATGCTAACAATGCAATGCAAGTGCCCTCACAAAAAGAAGTCCCAACAATGACACTTAGTGATGATTTCAAATTTAACCATGGGACTATGCAAATACACTCACTCTCACAAAAGATATTTATGCATAATGACTAATACCATGGTCTTGCCCCTATGCTCATGACTCAAACTTTCAACTAACTAGACTAGGATCAATTTAGGACTTTCTAGGCTTATAGCATAGGCTCAAGGGGCTTTTGTATGATATTTTTGAAAAATAGTGATTAAAGGCCATCCTTGAACTACGTTTTTCACCACTTTCACCTTACCAACTGTAATATTCTCACTTATTCTCCCCTTTTCCACATTTAAGCTTCTCCAGGTGTTTTCTTCTCATTTTCAACTTTTTCCTCATTTTTTTCATTTCATTTTGCTTTTTAAGCTCAATATAATGCATTTTTATTTTTATTGTACCCGGTACATGATTTTCTTTTTTTTGCTACTCATTCACAACTCACAACTTTATTTTTGTGATTTTACCCCTATATCGGCCACACTCAACTTAGGCTTTTGGCCTATAGTGAAGTACATAATATCTAATCCCTGAACTAGGGCCACTTTTGGTACCCACCCTTAACTTAGGCATTTTGCCTCAATAAAGGTTCGCAATGCTCAAGGACAAACCAGAGCCAATTTCAAAGTTTATCACTAGACAAGGCTAGAATAAATAGATGTTAGAAATAATTGGTACGTGTAAGGCTCAAATATTTGGAACAAGGGATAAAACTTCATTTGGTTGGTTATTTTAAGCTTAAGTGGACTAATTAAAAAATAAAGGCCTAAGATCCTTTCCTTATCCATTTAATCTACAATCTAACTTAGAGTAACAGGGCAAGTTCTGAATTAGCACACAATGCAAAAATCTAGCAAAATAAGCTCACGATCACATGGCATTGCACAAATTATCAACAATTAATTCATAGATCATGCTTCGTATCTCAAATTACCCTCACTTACCAGAACAGATATTTCCAAGCACCTAAATATGCATGGTTGCCATCAAACTACTAATAAATGCTTTTTAGTGGGTATTAGTTTTCAAAACAAAACATAAAAACATGTTATATGCCATAAGTTCTAGTACTATATGCTAACCATATTATATAAACATATTAAACGTGCCGATTGAACATAAATTAAATATCCATGAGAAAAAAAGTACAAGCAATAAAACCTTGGGATCAAAATTTGGGGTAGTTATGGACCATATGCTACTTGGACTTCACTCAGGCCCATAACTACCCACACCTCATCGAAAATATTGTGCATTGTCCCCTATGCACTAACTCAAGCTAAAACAGAATAAGTAGGGGTCAAAAGCATACCTCCGCGCCTAAGCGCCAGTGTTCACCTTGGGTTTCTCCCAAGCAGCACCTGATTTACTATAGTAGCATGACATAGCTAGCTTTTGTACTCAGACTTCCTCAAGATCCCATTCCTCCACCATCTTTATCTCTTCTGTATTTCCAAGGTATGGCTTGACTTTTTGGCCATTTACTTTGAAAGTTCCTCCATTTTATTGCTCTAATTCAATGGTCTCATGATCAAAGACACGTGCTACCCAGAAAGTTCCCTAACTATCTAGATTTGAGCTTCCCGACGAACAACTTTAGTTTGGAATTGAAGAGTAGCACCAAGTTGTTGGGTGTAAATTGATGGTTTTCTATATGACGGTCATACTTTACCTTCATTCCTTTTTCATAAAAGGCTGAGCTTTCATATGCTTTCAAACAAAATTTATCAAGCTCATTGATTTGGCTCAGCCTAGAGGTTGTTGCATCATTCCAATCAAAATTCAAATTCTTTAATGCCTATATTTCTTTATGCTCAAGCTCCACTGGAAAATGACATGTCTTCCCAAAAGTAAGTTGATATAGAGATATGCCTATAGGAGTCTTGAATCCTATCCGGTCTGCCTATAATGCATCATCCAACTTCTCTAACCAATATGTCTAATTTGAATTTATAGCTTTAGATGAAATCTATTTGATTTTCCTATTTGATACCTACACTTGCCCACTCTTTTGATAAGGTGTTGTCACTCGGTGTTTCACTCCATACTTTTCAAGAAGAGCTTTAAATAGTCTATTATAGAAGTGATAACCTCCATCACTGATGATTGTCCTAGGGGTGCCAAACCCTGAGAAGACATTCTTTTTTAGAAATGTTGTGACTCTTTTACCCTCATTATTGGGTATACCCACGATCTTAACCCACTTTCATACATAATCCATATCAACTAATATGTATTTTTTTCCATGTGAGCTAACAAATGGTCCCATGAAATCTAGCCCTTATACATCAAATAACTTAATTACCAAAATAACATTCAGAGTGAGCTTATGTTTGCGAGTAACCCTACCTTCTCTTTGGAATTTGTCATAAGATTTGGCATAGTCATGGGTGTCTCGATGGATGGTGGGACAACAGTACCCACATTGTAAGATCTTGTGGGCTGTTCGAATCCCACTATGATGTCTACCCAACAATGATGAGTGGCATGCCCCATGTATGCTTATCATTTCAACCTCATGAACATAATGACGAATAATCCCATTAGCACATACAAAAAGCAAGTAGGGTTTATCCCAAAAGAACTTTCTCACATCATGTATAATCTTTTTATATTGATGTGTGCTTATGTCGGATGTCATAATATCACTCACCAAGTAATTTGTATAATTTTTCATACCAAGGTATCAATCTCGGATGGAGCCAAAGATTGACTGTTTTTTGGCCTTAGAGTATGATGGAATAAAGCAAAATGACACTTTAAACTATCTATGCTTTTTTCATTTATGAAGTAGCAGTTAGTCGATGCAATTTTTGATGCTCCTCATGGGTCATCTAGAAACAGCCGCTTTATGTTTTTAAATATAGGGGTTAGGCTGCGTACATTCGACCCCCCTCACCCTGCAATGAGCAGGAGCCTTTTGAGGCACTGGGGTATGTTGTTGTTGTTGTTGTATCAAATCATGTGATACAAAAAACACTCTCTCATTAGGAAAGGAATCATTTATCACCAATCCATCATCAAACTTCCTCATTGCCCCATCTTCCAATCCAGATAGGTGATCTGCAACTTGATTCTCTATCCTTTTACTATTAATGGAATCAAAGTTGAACTCTTGCCAGAGAAGCACCTATCTCATCAATATTGGTTTTGCATCCTTTAGCCATCAAATATTTAAGTGTTGAGTTGTATATTTGCACCACTACTTTAGCTTCCAACAGATATGACTTGAACTTTTCGAATGCGAAGATCAATTCAAGTAACTCTTATTCTATGATAGTATAATTTTTCTGGGTTATATCTAGGGCTTTGCTGGCATAATATATGGGATATAATATCTTCTCCTTGCACTATTGCAATACCACACCTAGTACAACCCTACTTGCATCACACATGATTTCAAAGGGCTTGGACCAGTCTAGAGATACAATAATTAGTGTTGAGATCAACCTCTTCTTTAACTCTTCAATGGCTTTTAGATATGTATCATCTAACACAAACTTAGAATCTTTCTCTAATAATTTGCATAATGGGTGTGAAGTTTTCGAAAAATCTCTTATGAACCTTCTATATGATTTTGTATGTCCCAAGAAACTCCTCATACCCTTTACTGAGATGGGTGGTGAAAGTTTCTCAATCACCTCTACATTAGCTCTGTTGAACTTGATGCCTTTTCCATATATCCTTTGTCCCAAAACAATACCCTCTTTCACCATGAAATGACACTTTTACCAATTTACTACCAGATTCCTTTCTACACATCTTTGTAACATATCATGTAAGTTCTTCAAGCAATACTCAAATGAGTTTCCAACCACACTAAAGTCATCCATCAAAACTTCAATATTATTCTCCACCATATCTGAGAAGATGTACACTTGCATCTCTAAAATGCTGCTAGGCATTACACAACCAAAAAGGTATCCTCTTGAATGCGAAGGTGCCATAGGGGCATGTAAATGTTTTCTTCTCCTGATCCTATGGAGCAACGATGATCTGATTGTACCTTAAATACCTGTGATAATAGTACCACCCTTTTTCTTCTAGTCTATGCAACATCTGATCCATGAATGGCATGGGAACATGATCCTTCTCTGTCAAGGCATTAAGCTTTTTGTAATCCATACACACCCTCCATACTGTGACTGACCTCATTTGGATCAATTCATTGTTAGTATTAGGTACTACTGTGATACCTCCTTTCTTTAGAACCACACTATATTGGACTCATCAATTCACTATTAGCGATCGAGTAGATTACACTTGTATCTAACTATTTAATGATCTCTTTACATACAACCCCTTGCATAGGAGAGTTTAGGCTCCTTCAATGCTCGATTCTCAGCTTGTAGTCCTTGACTAACTAGATTTTGTGTGTATATACCCAAGGAGTGATACCAATAATGTCTGCAATAGTCCATCTAATGACCTTCTTAAATTGTTTGAGTAATATTACAAGGGCATCCACTTGCTCATCATTCAAATCTGCAACTATTATGATCGGTAAAGTATTGTTGGCTCCTAAAATTGCTTCTTTGAAATGTGCTAGAAGTGTGTTCAATTCTAAGAGCAGAGGGTCTTCTATGGAGGGCTTTGTGGGTGGTGGCTCTTAATTATGCATGTCTAGCTCTAGTTTAGTTTGGCATATAGGACCAAAAGATATCCTTAGAGCATTTACTATCTCCTCATAGTCTGGGATACCACCACTATCAAAGTTCATCAATATTGCCTCTAAAATGACAATACCCAGTCTTACCTCAAGTGGTACCTCTGGCTCAGCATCGTCAATAGTCTCGATAACCAAAACTACCTTCACATCATTGTCATTCCTTGCTTGTTGACACACATTAAACATGACCTCATCCTTCCCAAATCTGAACTTGAGTAGACCTTCTCCATATCCACCAAGGTACGACTAGTCGCTAAGAAAGGCTTTCCCAAAATAATTGGAACTTCAAAATCAACCTCACGGTATATAATCACAAAATTTGCAGGGAATATAAATTTCTCCACTTTAACTAACACATCATAAAGTATCCCCACATGCTTCTTCACCATTCTATCCGCCATCAACAACCATATATTAGTTGTAGTAAGGGCACCCAAACCAAGCTTTTTGTAAACCACAAGAGGTATCAAATTGATACTAGCACCCAAATTATATAGATCCCTTACGAACTCTACATCTTGTATAGTGCAAGGTTTGGTGAAAGCACCTAGGTCTTCACACTTTTGGACCAAGGACTTACTAGTGATAGCACTGTAATGTAGAAGCTCTTGAAAAAGCTCCTGACTCACAGTCCACATTTTAGTAACGAAGTCCTTCATATACTTTGCATAAACTGACATTTTCTCCCATGCTTCAATGAGAGGAATGTTGATAGATAATTGCTTAAGCATAGAGAACAAGTGCTTAAACTTGCCTTCCTCCTCCCTTTTTTTAGTCTTTGAGGAAAATGAGAAGGAGGTCTTAGGATGGGTTTATAATTTTTTGGCTCTTGAGCTGCTTCACTTACCCCATTCTTGAAATAATCATCTCCTTCAACCGCATCCTTATTAGCAACTATCTTCTTACAAACATCTTCTACTTCAATTTGCATTGGAGGATTAATGGTGCTCTTGCTACCCCAAGTAGTAACCGCCATAGATTGTCCCTCATTCTTAGGATTTTGCACCATGTTTCTAAGTAATGTAGTCTTTTGATGCTTATTCAACTGAATTGACACTTGACCAAATTATTGAGTAAGCTATTTAATAACCACATAATGAGACTATATTTTCTGATTAATACTTGAAATATCGAATTTCATGCCCTTTATGGTTTCATCTTGTGTCTCAGCCTTCTTCAACAAGTGATCAAACATCTCTCAATTCCAGAATTGCTTGGACCTGTGTCTCGATTATGTGGTAGTATATATGGACAATTTTTGAAACCATCTCTTTTAAACCCAATTTACTTTGGGACCCCTGTTCCTATCATAATAACTACCTCGGATGTCTTTATAAGCTCCATCTCTACCATAGTTATGACCTTGGTTTCCTTACCTTGGTGCCAATAGTCCTGATTGGACCCTTGGGAGTTGGTTCGAAAAGCCCTCATCTGGTCATTCACAAAATAAGCATCCTCATCATAATATGACTCCTTATACATGGGTGCACGTAGAGGTTGATGAACCACTGCATTTACTCTTTCTAAATTTTCTTCATCATCACCTCCATGCCTGTGCGAATTTGAGCAAGCTTTTGCATGATCTTTCCATTAATTTTGGCTTGCTCTGAACCCACACTAATAACACATGAACCTTTTATTGGAGCTCTATCTTATTGCCCCCTTGTATGATTCATTTTGACCACTTGCTCCATACGCTCAGAAATCCTTGCAAATGGTTGATCTAGAAACATTCGCCTCATAATAGTGTCAGCAGGCTTAGCTATTCTCATCAAAGGCATGGTAGAGGATATCCACCATGGTATCATCAACTATCTTATGGTCAAGGCTGCTCCTCAAACACTTAGTAGATCACTCCCATGTTGTGCTAATCGAATCACCAGGAGGTTGCTCAAAGTTATTTATTTTATCCTTCAACTTAAACTTCCTCGACCTAGGGAAGTATCTCACAAAAAGGCATTCTACAAATCTTCCCAACTAGTCATTTAACTTTGTGGTAGCTCAGATAGCAATAATGTAGCATTGCTTATGAGAGTCAATGGGAAGATACAAAGTCCCATAACATCTATAGATAGATTTTATGTCTCTATCACACTCTTACAAATAAATTCCACATTGTGCAAGTGTCTATATAGATCCTCTGAAGGTAAGCTGATCACGCTCAAACAATACCTCTCACTTTAAGGATAAAGCGACCATTGTCAAATATAAAACCTAACCATAGGTTAGCGCCTAATCCCAAGGGAATATACTGTTTTACCACCTTGATTCAGCAACAATCAATTCAAATATCAAATAACTCAATTATCAAGTAAAAGGGGGGGTTGTAATTGATTTGTAAACTAAAATTACACTACAAAAATGAAGAGACAATCAATATAGAGGGCAACTTGAGAATTTGTGTTCCCCATGATTCACTAACTCAAATACCATGGATATATAATGCCCTTACTACTAAATAATGTAGTCACTTTCAAAAAGGCTATTCACTCAAAATGAAGTCAACCCCTACTTCACAACTTTTTAATTGGAGTTTGTGTCGTTATAGAAATCAATTTTCTTGAATTGTAGAAAGAATTAAGGGAGGAGTTTATTTTAATGAGATTTATTTCATTATATACAATTATACATGTTAAACAATCTTTTAATAATAATTATTATGTGTGAACAAATAAATAAGGAAGAAAAAAGAGAAAAGTACGGCAACCACCTTATTGGATCTTTTTTTCTCTTAAGATTCTTTAACATAAAATATGTTTCCCCCCAAAGTAAGTTAGTTTATTAAATTTATAAGACCTTATAAACTCTCTCCTCTCCTTGTTTTTTCACAAACATACCCAAAATACATCAGTTCATTGGAGCATAGTTAAGAATTCCTCTATCATTTGGTAAGTGATTGAATTCTATCTTTAAATTAAGTAATGTGTAGTAATTGTGGAATATCTCATTGTATATAGCTTTGTTTGTTATGTATAAATATGTTTTGGAAATTTAATTTACATACCTAAAACCTTTATGTTTATGTAAAAATCTGAATCTTCTTGTATGGTATCAAAAGAAGGCGTGAAACATAGTGAAAGTCCTAGCAAGTTTTCTATCTGAGAAGCCTTCTATGTGCTATTGCTAGTATTTTAATAATATCTAGATGTGTGAACTATAATTTGTGGTGATTATAATTTTTTTGCAACCCAATACATGTATCAACAACTCTTATGTTTATGTTGGGACCTAATTTGGTGGTTTTGGATTGAAAATAATGGACGCAAGTCAGGACAAGTTCTGTCCAGAGTTTTGACATAAAATTCCCTGGGTACAAAGAGTATTCTGAAGTGATTCTTGATTGCTTATAACCTATATTCATATATCTAAAGTTTTCACGCAGACTGAGAGCCTAGTTTGTCCATTTACCTATCCAAAATCTAGTTGTGTTGAAAGGCAATAAAACTACCAAGAAGAATGTGATTTGCAAAAATAGGACTCAGTTTTGGGATTTCTCTTGTTAGTTTCTACCTGTTAAAAGTGTTGAATACTAAATGAGAATGTAAATGAGTATTACTATGCTCATACTCTTGTATAATCTTAAGGAAATTGATTAAAGAAATAGATGTCGTATTGATCAACGACTTGAAATCGGTAGGGTTAATTGCGTGCTAAAATGTTCAGGTTCGTGTAAAAACTTATTCTTGTGCCTTTGTTACCTGCTAGTATATCTGAATGTTATCTTTTTATCTTAGCTATGTTCTTGTCATTTTATTTGGTAGTATTGATGTATTTTTGGACTTGTAAGGAGCTTGTTTAATTCGCTCTTTTGTACGAGTTGCCTGATCACTTGACATCATTATGGACTTTGTCCTTCTCGTGGCTGTGAATTTATTACCATTGGCATGCCTCTTTTTTGGATCAATTGCCATCTTGATTGTGAATTTTTTGTTCCTCCTAAGTGTGGATGCAATCCATTTTATGTACGAACTAGAAAGTCACTCTTATTATGGTTTTTGGTTCTCTTGATAATTGGGTTTTTGTTAGGACCCGTAACTTAACTTAAACCCCGAAAGTCCTTAATTATTTCGATTTAATAAATTTTGGTGACCAAATACAATATTTCTTCTGAGTTTGGTCCTTAAGAATAATTTGAGGTGGCGTCAAGATGTGTGTGAAAGTGTTTCATTGGCCCAAGTGGTCTATGTGTTGTCTATATATATGGCCATATATCTTGTACAAGATCATCCATTTTACACTTAGAAAAATTAGCAAAAAAAATTTTTTGAACAAGCTTCAAAGTTGTCGAGTTGATACAGTGGTTCCCAAAAAAATTTGATTTTTTCGTGTTTTCGATTCTTTGATGCTTCAAGCTCGGTATATTGAAGCCCCTAAGTAGTGTGGTGGCGTTGGTTGGTCAAGAAAACACATAGTTTAGAGGTTACGAAAGATTTGGGTGTAGTGAAGGATTGCAAGGTATGTTAATTTTAATCTTTGTATATGTTAATTAAAGGTTGTGAAGGTGTTAGGAATGTGTGAAAATGAAGGTAAAATGAGAAAATAGGATTGGTTGTTAACAGAATTATGAATTTCGAATTGGTGGTCGAATGGGGAACAAAATTGCATATGGCTATATATTGAATTGTTGTCATGTATTTGCATTTATTTGTCAGAGAAATAGTCTTTATGGGGTAAAAGAAGTGTTAGAAAATGATTCAAATAATTATTTGAACGTTAGCCTAAATTAGAGGCCCGTCAAGGGTATAATGTTACATTTTAGCGTTAGGGTTTTCTGTTGGGCATTGGGGTGATGTATTGTGGTTTTTGGAGAATATTAGAAGGCTTGAATATGATACAAGTTTGATTCACTGCTACCCTATTTTGCTAATTACGTCTCAATAGCATTTTGTGGCGTTTTGATGTTGTGGTGGCATTTGAAAAGGTTTATTGATGTTATGGGCTGTTGTTGTTACTGTTTACTGATTATTTGAGCCAATTTGAAATCTTGGGGTGGTGTATTTTAAGGGGAAATACTGACGAAATTTTTATATATTTAGAACAAAAAAGTTAGAGATTAAGGTTCGATACGGATATTAATCGTTGGCGTTAATGTAATTGTGTAGACGTTGAACGTTCGGAAGTCTAAATTTGGATTTACTTTATGTTGGATCTTGTTGGCAAGCGATATTGATTTATGTAAAGATTTCGTACCCTTTGGCATGAATCCGTAAGCTTATTTAACGTTATACATTTGAAACGTTCCTTTCTTGTACAAATTGGGTTTGAAAATACTCTACGTTCATGTTTGGCCAATTTTATGATAAATTTATTCCATCTTAGACTTGAGTTTTGAACCCACGAGTAGTGTTCGTTTGACTAAAGTTACAAAATTGGAAAGCTATAAGTCAGTTTGTTCCGAAATTACCTCTAAATGTGAATTTGAGCAGTTTTGGCAAAAATGTCATAAAAGAATCTACTTGATTTCAAAAGTGGACATTTTGCATATGTCCAAGTTTTTGAAACCAGTTTTTGTGCATATGATTCTCACGACTCTATTCGTGCCCGTTTGGCCTCATTCACCAATTCTCGGGCCGGATATTTCGTGCACATATATAATTATATATATATATATATTCTGAGGTAGGCTGGATCCGGCGGGTCGGTTTGCCCATGGACTGGCTTTTCTTAGCTTGGAGACATAAGGCTCTGGGATGGGATGGCATCATGACGTGTGAGTGCTGGGCCGAGTTCTCCCCGGCTCACATGAGTGCGTGGCACCGTCGCCTCGGCTCTATAAATAGGCATGATGACCTTTATGCATTATGATGTGTGAATGCTTGGCACGTCGCCCTGGTTCACCTATCCAATGTTACAGTTGGGATTTCGCAGATTTGAACTTCTGGTGTCATGCTGTGGTATGGCGCGCGTTTGGAGGTCGCCATCGTTCCTGTCCGATATGCACTATTTTGATGTTTGAATAAATAAATATTTTGATGTTGATATATAGGTTTGACTTTTATATTTTCTTATTTGGATTATTACTTTCACTTACATTTTGCGCTTTCCACTTTACATACTTGGTATGTATTTCGTACTGACCCCCACTTTTCGGGGGCTGCGTTCATGCTTGCAGGTATAGACGAACAGGTTAGAAGGCCATCTTTTTAGGACTTCCGCCCACCGTTGAAGTGTTCCCTTGCATTAGGAGAAGATCATTCGGTATATAATCGTACACCTACTTTTTGTATTTTGCATTTATATATATATTCAAGGGTATGACGGGGCCCTATCCCATCTTATGATCCAGTTTTTGTTTATAGAGGTCTGTGGATACATGTGGGTGTAGGAAATTATGTTGGTATGATCTTGTTTGTATGATATATTTGTTGGGCGATTTTGCCGCAGCAGTGACCTTATCGGCCGGCATATATATATATATATATATATATATGTTCATATGGTGATGTCTGGTACTGTTGGGTTCGCTATTTGCAGGTGAGGCTAGTTAGGAAAATAGAGGAAACTCTGTTGAAATTTCATGAAATTTCTTAGCGGTCGTGAATAGAAATTTGGTGTAGTGTATGTTAGGGTGCCTTATCAGCACCAATCATGGCCCCTGGGTTGGGTCATGACAAAAGTGTTATCAGAGCGGTTAGTCCTCAGATGTCCACAGACCGTGTCTAGTAGAGTCTTGTTTGTTTATCGGTGTGTCATGCGACACATCGATAAATAGGAGGCTATGGGACATTAGGATGACACTTTTCCTTCTGATCTTAGATCGTGCATTAGAGCGATGTGAATAGGGTGATGTTCCCCTCTGACAGAATAGATTTGTATTTCAAATATGCCGCCGAGGAAGCAACCAGCTGGCTGCAGAGGGAGTCCTGCAACAGTAGATGGGGCCCGATGCAGTCGAAGAACTACCCGGGCTCGTAATCAGCCAGAGCTGGAGACTGTTCTCCTGATAGCGGGTTCGGTTACCCCACTAGCCCTAAAGGGACAGGCATTAGAACCTCTGACTCCCCAGCTAGGCGCTAAAATCGAGGAACTATGGGAGGCAGTATAGTTATTAACCCAGATTGTGGCCCGCCAGACCCACACATAGGAAGCGGAGAGTAGTCAGGCCGCCTATCGAGATAGTTCCTGGGCCCTTGATTTCTTGGATTAAGGACCACCAGAGTTCTTTAGGTCCAAACCTTCAGAAGATCCTCAGGAGTTCGTAAGGCAGATGCAGCGGACCTTGACGGTGATTGAGGCCTCAGAAGTAGAATCGGTGAAATTGGCATCTTATAGATTACATGATATTGGGGCGAACTGGTATAAATCGTGGCTGCTGTCCCGAGGTGCGAATGCCTGACTTGTAGTTTGGGGAGAGTTTACTGAAGCCTTTTTGGCTCACATTTGACCACCCGAGATTAGCCATGCCAAGGAGGACAAATTTTTGATTTCGCGACAGCGGGGCCGATCGGTTTAGGAGTATAGCTTGGAGTTTGATTCTTTGGCTCAATATGCACCGGCACACGTATCCAGCATAATGTATCGCATGCATCGTTATATTGTTGGGCTGGATATGTACTATATGGATAGTTGCCTGGTATTGGCTGCCCAACCTAGGATGGATATTGCTAGTATTCAAGCGCATGCCCAGGGGATGGAGGATCGTCATCGTGGGCACCAGGCGGATAGGATAGATGATAGAGGGCCGCCAAAGAGGGCTAGCTCATCTGACCCAGGAGTGGATTTTTGAGGTAGGCAGTTTCGGAGGCAGTTGAGTAGGCCTCCTCCTCCTCGACCGATGCGAAGCACACCTCCGGCAGGAGACCATCTGTCTCTAGTCAGTCAAGGGTAAGGCCGGGTTCTGGCAGTCAGTAGGGTTTTACTATACCC
>JAOTQJ010079320.1:0-12671 GCA_025642045.1 Solanum sejunctum | reverse complement strand
CTAGAACTAACAAATAGTGAAATCAAATCAAACCTAGTTGTATTCCCCGGCAATGGTGCCATAATTTTTTATTGATGGTTATGCTCCAATAAGAAAGTGGTCGCTATCATTAATTAACCTAACCAAGGTTAGGGTCGAATTCATAGGGAATATAGGGCTTGACTATAAGATTTTACTACTAATCATTCCTAGTTCTATAACTACAATCTCTAATAGGGGGTTTGTTATGATTCAAAAATGACATAAAATAAATGCTAACTAGATTACGAGAAAATGCTTAATTTTTGGAACAACTTGGGAATTATGTTGCCTATGGTTCATTAACTCAATTACCCTAAATAACATAACTATTATTAGTTAATTACATACAAGACACTAACATAGGTTCTTCCAGCTATCTTGTGAAGGTGAAGGTTGAATTTCACCATGGCGCTTAGTCTGCTACCATGGCATACCAACTAACCTTTACCTATTATCCTAGTCAATGTCCCCTTGGTTAGGTTTTATCAATTAGACAGGAACACATCAACTAAATCCTGTTATCCACTTCCCTTTTCCTATTCGTCACTACCTTGGTCGGGATCATGATAGTAGGCAGGGTTTGGTGTTGGCCACCACAAAAGAACATTAATCTTGAAGGGAAATAAAAAATACATGCAAAACCCTAACCATAAATATGCACAAAACCCAGGTCATTTCAAGTCAACTATCTATGGTTCCCACAACCCCAAGTTGTGGATTAGATACTCATGGCTAAAGCAAAATACACAAAAATGCAAATAAGAGGTATAGTTGAGATTTTGACCAATAGAAATGAAGGAAATAAGCACCACAAGTTTAAAACCCATAAGCTTGATTGATCCACATGCGTACAAAGAAAGGTTTGCAATTTCCCAAAATGAGTCTTTCAAGACAGAACAAATAAACTACTCTAAAACCTAGGAAATGTTTCAAAAATAACTTGGAGTAATGTCTCTGCTCAAACTCTCTCAAAATAAACTTACATAAACTATTTATAGTGTCTATAATAAAACCCTAAAATATATATAGAAAAGATGGTTAGTATCTGATAAATTTTGCAGTTATGACTCATAGGATGGCCTGTGAGTCTAGTCGGGGTCTCGTATCAGGATCTTGGCATTTTGGACTGAACTGAAATGACCCATAAGTATGAGTCATTGCTTGAGCTACAACTCATATGTTGGTCTTGTAGTCTTGGTATTTAGTTTGTTGGTCCAACATTTTACTTCTCTGATTTTTGCTAGAAGTCCATCTGTACGAGTCATAGTGTGTCTTACAACTCATTGGCTGAGCTTGTAATAATGACCTCCACTTGGAAAATTTCTCAACTTTTTGTCTCTTACTCCTGTTACAATACCACCCTATGACTCGTACAGTGGGCTACCACTCGTAAGTGGGCTCATATCGCCTATGCTTCAGCAAAATCTGTAACTTTTCTTCAAAATCATTCCTACCTAACTTTTGTACAAGTTTAACACAAAGACACATCAAAACACTAAAGTGTCGCTTTGAGAACTGACAAAATCCCTTGTTTTAGGCACCAAATATGGTGTATTTTGACAGCACATCAATGACTAATTCACGACCATGGTTAGGATAATTCTTTTCATGCATATTAATTTGTCTAGAGGCATAAACTATCACCTTACATTTTGCATCAAAATACAACCCAAACCATTCTTGAGGCATCACAATACATAACAAACCCTTCCAACCCTTCCAGTAGAGACAAGATAGAAGCGAATGCAAGGTTATCTTTTCAAATTTTGGAAACTCTTTTCACACTCATCGGTCCACACAAACTTTGCCTTCTTTTGGGTCAACTTGGTCATAAGTGAAGCAATAGAATAGAACCCACTCACAAACCTCCGATAATAACCCGCCAAACCCAAGAAACTTCTAATGTCCAATGGAGTCAAAGGTCAAGGCCAATTTCTAATCACCTCCGACTTTTTAGGATCCACTTTAATGTGATCACCCGACACAACATGACCAAGAAAAGCAACCTTTTTCAACTGAAACTCCTATTTTTCATATTTGGCATATAACTTCTCCTCCGTCAAGAATTGCACCACCACCTTCAAGTGATCTAAATGCTCCTCCTCACTATTGGAATAGATCAAGATATCATCAATAAAAACCACCACAAACAAGTCAAGGTGGGGTTTTAAGACCCTATTCATAAGATCCATGAAGATGGGCGGTGCATTAGTCAAGCCGAAGTACATAACCACAAACTCATAGTGCCCAGACCTAGTCCAGAAGGTCATCTTGGGAAATTCACACTCACTCACTTTCAGTTGGTGATACATAGACCAAATATCAATCTTAGAGAAGTGACTAGCCCATTGAAGTTGGTCAAAAAGATCATCAATCGATGGTAGAGGGTACTTCTTATTTATGGTGACCCTATTAAGTTGCTGGTAATCAATGCACATTCTAAGAGTACCATCCTTCTTCTTCACAAACAACACCAGAGTACCTCCACATAATTACCTAGGCTTAATAAAACCCTTTTCCAACAAATCCCTCAATTGTTCTTTCAACTCCTTCAACTTCGTCAGGGCCATACATTAAGGGGGAATAGAAATGGGTCGAGCATTGAGAAGGAGGTCTATGCGAAATTTATTTCCCATTTAGGAGGAATATTAGGAAGCTCATCAGGAACGACATCACAGAACTCATCAGCCATCAGAACTGACTTCATCGAAAGGACTTTAGACTTAACATCCCTAACCCTCACAAAATGCTAGAGACATCCCTGAGAAATCAACTTTTGGGCTTTAATACAAGAAATGAATATGACTATCCCACTGAAGGACGGGTTCATTAGGGAATTGAAACTTGACCCTATGGGTTCTATAATCAATAGAAGCATAATATGCATGCAACCAATCCATCCCAAGAATGACATCAAAATCCACCATATCCCAAATTCAACAAAATCACAAGGGAAGATTTAGTGCAAAATGAAAATGGGACAATTTCTATAGACCCTTCTAGCAATAATAGATGCACCAACGGGAGTAGACACTTCATATAGCTCACACAATAATTCAGGATTAACATGGAGCTTTTTGGCATCAAAAGGATAGATAAAAGAAAGAGAGGCATATGGGTCTATCAATATATACATATTAAAATAATTGTTTTTAACATACCGATGATGACATCGAGCACCTCATCTATCCATTGTCTTACTTGAAGAGCATGGAACCTATTGTGGCTTAGAGCACCACCTTATTGGCCTCAACTTCCCTTAGGACCCACATTTGCACCTTGGCATATGTCAGGAGGTAGGACAAATCCATATCACTTATCAATATAGATGCACGACTCTCCATATTAATGAAGTCGGACATACTCATCACAAATTTGTTCATCCTAGATCTCGATTTTGCCACCAATTATGGAGTATACTTGGAGAGTTGATTGAACTTGAGGGAATGCTCCCTTACACTCAAAGACCCTTGCTTTAAACTCATAAATCCCATCATCTTAGCCCCCCTTAGCTTAAGAATGAAGAACTAGTTATGGAATGCCTCTTTAAACTCTTCCCAAAGGATTGCATTATCTTTCCCTATCTCCACCTTTTATTGGGTGAACTAAATTTGAGCCAACCCCTTAATTTGCTAAGCCACCGACTCCACTTTCTTCTCTAATCTAACCCTCATAATATACAACACTTTATATAGTTCATCAATAAATTCTTGAGGATCCTCATCCACCTTAGACCTGTGGAACTCTAGTGGGTTCATTCTTGTAAAATCCCTCACCCTAGATGTTGGACTAGAAGCATGAGAATCTTTGGCCCCTTAGTTGATTTGATTAGTCATGGCATGGGCCCATATGGTTATAGCATCTCAGAACTCTTTATGGGCCACTACCTTATCTTAAGGAGCTTGAGGAGTGGCAGGGGCCAGTTGCTCCTCTGGTGACCGAGCTCTCCTTAGTTGTCCTCTTTGAATAGACATGATCTAAAATAGAAAAGAACATTCATTAGAGGAAAAATCCTTACCTTAACTTCTGTAGCACGACATAGACCATGAAAAAGGGAAACATTTTATAAAATAGCCTCTTACTTATAGTTGTCGTGCACTTCAAAACCATGAAAACGAGTCTAATCGATGTGGTATATTTAATTTCGAGGACTATTAACAACCTAATGCTATGATACAAAGTTTGTTATGACCCAAGCCTAGGTTCTAGATGTGACACGATGAATGGGAACCCGAAGGGAACCTAAATAAGCCTCTTAGAATATCATTCAATATATCCTTGGTCACAGAAGCAATCTCAACAACAATAAGAGATAGTAAAGAGGGAAAACGTGATTAAGGGAAGTCGTTGATAGCATAAAACATAGAAGAGTCAAGGCTCAAGGCATAATTAGATCATTTGTTCCAACAACACCTCTAAACAAAGATTGAGCAGTGATCAAGACACTTTTCGGGTTCACCCTCATAGTATAAGAGTTCAACATGAAAAGAAAATAGTGACAAGCATAAGATAGCTAATTTCCCAGAACTTGAGGACTCACCAAATCTCTTCTTACAAAATGCCAAGAGTAGACATAGGGAGGATGATCAAGAGGGCCTCTAGTTCCTACATGGTAGCATCATGTAGGCATAGAGTATACGTTAGTACGTTTAAATGTAATATGTATGTAGGATGCAATGCAACAAAAGATAGGCAACATAATCAAAATGCATAATCATAAGAGAGGGATAAGTATAATAACAACAGGGCGTGCATGACCAATGCTTGAAGTAAAACATGCCTGTATAAAATATATTACATGTGTAGGGAGAGACCATATCCATATAGCCCAAGCAAGCTTTTATTGAACTCCAAGGCATACCACCCTCCTTGAAAGGTGTCTGAGGTACATACCCCTCAATAAGGTAGTACGTGCTTACCACCGCCTGATAATGCGATCCAGGTATTTACCCCTCAATAATGTGGTATGGGCTTACCACCCCAGAATAAGGTGATTGAGCTACTTACCCCTCAAGAAGGTAGTACGAGCTTACCACCACCCTCTCCATAAGATAATTGAGGTATATACCCCTTAACAAGGTAGTACTGACTTACCACCTCTCGATAAGGAAATTAAGGATTGACACCTCCTCAATAAAGTGATTGGGCATAACACCCCCAAGATGGTGTTGTTTGCAACACTCTAGATACTTCTCATGAATTCAATACTTAGATGCATTCTCATAATCATCATAAAGTCACTTGACTCACAAGCCATGTAATAGATCATCAACAACTCTAGAATCCTTAACAAAACATTTTATCAAACACTTGATGGGTATGTAATACTAGTTCAAAATCATACAATTCAAGAGTGAAATCATATGAGATAACTCAAGGTAAATTAACCCACCAATACATAGTAAAACCCTCATGCAAGATAGCTTGAAACCCCTCATCAAACCTCATAATATATCATAGATTAATAGCTTAAAACATGAATAAAAGTCAACAAAGTTTATAATCAAACTTCATAATAAGAGATACCCATAAATAATTCAACTTGAAAATATGCAATTTACATAAAAGGAAGGTTGGCCACTATCGGTGAAAGAACCCAATGATTGAAACCTACATACCTCAAAGTTGGGGATTTCCTTGATGTAGATTTGAATGAGAACTTGAAGCTTGAATGAAGTTCTTGAGATTTGGAAATGAGTATGGGATACTTGAATTTGGATGAAATATTTGGCTAAGTGTTAGAAAGGTTTTTCAGAGTGTATTGAGTTATATAGTGTTGAAAAATGGCTAAGTATAGGTGTTTTATGCATAGGAGGGCAAGGGACCAATACCCTAAAGCCTTAGGGCGAAATAGAGAACTGGCAAAAATTATAGATATCCGTGCCCCTAGCACATTGCACCTCGGGCATGAATCAACTTTTGAAATCATAATTTTTGAAAAATTATTTTTTACTACAGTTGCTCTAAAATCAGAGTTATACCCATTTTCCACTCAATTTTGTCCCGTAATCACAAATATGAAGTTGCATTTTCAATATCATGTAGAAATTTTTAGATATATTGAAATTACAATTATAGGCATATTCAATGCACAATGTCGCTTAGGCTACGACTCATATGTTCCTCTCATAGTCTAGGCCTGCAGTTTTTTTGGTCCAACATTTTGGCTCTCTTGTTCAGGGGTCAAATTTAGGAGAATAAGGGTCTAACCCCTATTTAAGAGCAAAAGAATGGCAATTATAATTTTTCAAGTGGAAAATTCCAGTGAGCTATCCACGCCCCTAGTGCGATACGCCAAGGGCACGCAGATGAGGAGTAGTCTCTACATCCTTTTCGCGATGTAGAGAGGTGTATTTTTTGTCCAATAATTTTCTGTGCGGTCCAAGGCTTTTAAGTCTTGGCCCTAAAAGTTTCAAAGCGTACTTTTACCTATACATAGCCTTATTTCACCCTTATATCATCCTAAACATTTTCCAATGCTCACTCAAACATATATCCATATTTTCACTCCCAAATTAAAGTCTCAAACCCTCATCCAAAATTAAGGATTTCCTTCAAGACTCTTCTTCAAGCTTCAAGTCTCCATTTCCAATCTTCTTCAAGGAAGGCAAGGTATGTGGGTTTCTTTCATGAGTTCCTTTCACCCATGATACCCAAGCCTCCTCTTACTCAAATTGCATGATTTAAAAAGTTAATTTACAAATGTTTCTTGCGTATTATAAAAGTCATTGCACACTATGTTAAAGCTATGTGAAATTGTGACTATTTTTCTATGTTTTGAGCTATAAATCTTAGACTTATTATAATAATTTATGAGGGGTTTTGATGTATGTTACGTGAGTGTATTGTGAAGTATTGATTGATGGTTTTACAATGGATTTTCATGCATAATTTCATCTCTACATTTCATGGTTTTATACTACCATTACACACCCTCCAAGTGTTTGATAAAATATCCAGATGTGGTTTCTTGAGGAGTTGAAGGTCAAAGAAGAAGATATGATATGATTGACTATATGATGATGAAATTAGCTTATGCATATATTATACTCTATATGAAGTGTTGCATTAGACCATACCCGATCCAGGGGGGGATAAGAGCCCGGGTTACTAAGGTGGGGTAATAGTAGGCCATGAGATATTTTAGGAAATGTTTTCCTTCTTCATGTTCTAAGTCATGCTATAGAATTGTAGTGGGTTTTTACCTCTAATGATTGTTCTTTACTATGCTAGATCTTGCAAAACACTTAGGGAAGAAGGGCCCAAACTCCTGAGGAATAACCTACCAATGGAGCTCTCACTATGCTTGCCCAAGTTGTTGCCAACCAAGTAAATCAAGGGAACCAAGCCTCTCATACTACTACCCTGGGATCTAGGGTAAGAGACTTCATGAGGATGAATCGTCTGATATTTTATGAGTCAAAGGTGGATGAAGATACATAAGAGTTTATTAATGAAGTCTACAAGATCTTAAATATCATGGGTGATGGAGCAAATGAAAAGGCAGAGTTATTGGCATACCAACTCAAAGGGGTTGTCCAAATATGGTATGATCAATGGAAGGGTGAGAAAGGAATTGGTAATGTGGTGCTTTAGTAAGAGTTCAAATTGGCTTTCCTTAATCGGTTTTTCCCTCTTGAGCTTAGGAAAGCTAAGATGGTAGAGTTCATGAACTTGAAACAAGGTGTTGTGAGCGTGAGGGAGTATGCCCTTAGGTTTAATCAACTTTCAAAATATACTCCTCATTTGGCCCGATCCCATTTCTAGATTGAACAAGTTCGTGATGGGGGTCTCTGGCTTGGTATGTGAAAAATGCCAATCTACCATACTAATTAGTCACATGGACTTGTCTTGGTTGATGACCTATGTCGAGCAAATGGAAGAGAATAAATTAAGGAAGAGAAGAGGGCATGAGGCCAAAAGGGCTAGATTTGAGGTTAAATTCCAAAAGAGTGCTAAATTTCATCAAGAAGAAGGGCCTTCTCATGATATTAATAGAGGGTTTGCCAATGACTTCCCTATGCCTGAAGGAATTGCAGTAGCTCCTATTGATATGTGTCGTAAATATGAAAGGAGCTATGGAAGCCCATTTTTAAAGGATTTAAATGCAAGCTATAAATGTGGGGAGCTTGGTCACAAGAAGATAGATTGTCCAAGAAACCATAACAAGTGCCGAGGTGCAAATGCAGTCCTAATGGGTAGGGGTGGTCGTCAAGGTAGTGCCCTAAGGCACAACCGGTTTTATGCACTACATGGGAGGCAAGGGGTTGGTGAGGTCCCCGATGTTGTTACTGGTATGTTGAAAATCTTTGACTTTGATGTATATGCTTTGACTGATCCTGGTGCCACTCTCTCCTTTATTACCCCTTTTGTTGCTAAAAAGTTTCATGTTGACCCAGAGTTGTTGAATGAGTTACATGAAGTGTGTACTCTTATTGGTACCTTTATTGTTGCTAGAAACGTTTATAGGAGTTGTCCTATTTGTATTTTGCATAAGTTGTTCCTTGTGATCTTGTTGAATTAGACATGGTAGATTTTGATGTCATTCTTGGGATGGTTTGATTGCACGTCTACTGTGCTTCTATTGATTGTAGAACCCATAGGGTCAAGTTTCAATTCTCTAATGAACTCGTCCTTTAGTGGGAAAGTCAAGATGTGGTGGTCAAGGCTAGATTCGTTTCATGTATTAAAGCCTGTAAGTTGATCCATAAGGGGAATCTTTATCATCTTGTGAGGTTTAGAGATGTGGAGTCTAAAACCCCTTCCATAAAGTCATTTTCAGTTTTAAATGAGTTTCTTGATGTCTTGCCAAATGACTTTTCTGGTGTTCCTCCCGAAAGGGAAGTAGACTTTAGTATAGACTTCCTCTCTGATACTTAATCTATCTCCATTCCCCCTTACAGTAAGGCCTCAGTGGAGTTGAAGAAATTAAAGGAACAATTAAAAGATTTGTTGGAGAAGAGATTTATTAGACTAGCCAATCATCTTGGGAGTGCTCCAGTGTTGTTTGTGAGAAAGAAGGATGGGCCCCTTAGAATGTGCATTAACTACCAGCAACTTAATAAAGTAACCATCAAGAATAGGTCTCATCTTCCAAGGATTGAAGATTTGTTTGACCAATTGATAGGGGCTAGCTTATTCTCTAAGATTGATCTTTGGTCCGGGCATTATCAAGTAAGGGTGAGGGAGTGTGATATTCCCAAGGTAACCATCTAGATTAGATATGGGCATTATGAGTTTATTATGATGTCTTTTGGGTTGACGAATGCACTGGCCATCTTCAAGGACCTAGTGAATAGGGTCTTCAAACCTTACCTTGATTCTTTTATTGTGGTCTTCATTATGCTATTTTGATCTATTCACAAAGTAGGAAGGAGCATATGAGACATTTGAGGGGTGTGTTGCAAAGATTGAGAGAGAAGAAATTGTATGCCAAATATGAGAAGTGTGAATTTTAGTTGAAGGAGGTTGCATTCTTAGGTCATGTGGTGTCGGGGTATGGTAGAAAAGTGGATCCTAAACAATGTGATTAGAAATTCGCCTAGAATAATGACTCCGTCTGATATAAGGAGCTTTTTGGTCTTAGCGGGTTACTATAGAAGGTTTGTGAATGGATTTTCCTCCATTGCTTCCCATGTGATAAAATTGACCCACAAGAAGGTTAAGTTTGTGTGGACTAATGAGTATGAGAGGAGCTTCCAAACATTGAAAGACAAGATTGTGTTCGCTCCTATATCGTCACTACCGGATGGGCTTGAGGGATTTGTGGTGTATTGTGATGCTTCCCTAGTTTGTTTGTGTTGTGTTTTGATGCAAAATTCTAAGGTCATAGCTTATGCTTCTAGAAAACTCAAGGTACATAAAAGGAAGTACCCTAACCATGATCTAGAGTTAGATGTCATTGTATTTGCATTAAGTATTTTGCATCACTACTTGTATGGAGTTCATGTGGATGTGTTAACCGATCATAAGAGGCTCCAATATGTCTTCACCCAAAAGGATCTCAACTTTAGGCAAAGGTGATGGTTAGAACTTCTTAAAGACTATGATATGAGTGTGCATTATCATCCACGTAAGGCAAATATGGTGGCAGTGTAACACCCCACACCTTGTGCTACTAGTACAATTCAAATTAAACATGACATGGTTTGGTCAAATTAGCACTAATTTTCAAAAGTTCTTGAATATCGTGTTAATGTGCTATATTTGCGTCTAACGCTTAAGAAGGTCGAGTGTATACATGTTTTGTATTGAATTGAGAAGATTACGGCCTTAAATGAAGAAAGATAATTGGGGTGCTTGTAGGACTTAGGAAGCTAACAGGTGAATCACCTACTTGCTTATCTTAAATTTACAAACTAAACGGAGACGAGGCTCGACGTTGAAATTGTCCAAGTTTGATTATGAATAAAATCCTTGTTAAGAGTGTGACTTTAGCCCATATTTTAGTATCATAAATGGGCTATATGATCACATGAAGGAGAATATTAAAAATTGCCCAAATACACCACAAGCCACTTGGATAATTGAACCCAAAACTAAGTGAAGAGAAAATTGGAAAACAGGCAGCCCAAGCACATCAACTTGGAGACCCATTTAGGCCCAAGTGTGAGGGCCAAGCTAGTGGATAACCAGATTGATAATGTATAGTATGAGGTGGTCAAAACGTCAAGGTAAGGGCGTCCAAAGACATCTTTATAAAAGGCTCCAAAGAAGCTCCACAATTCATTCTCAACTTGAACACAAAAAAAATCAGATTGCTCTCTCTACTTTCTATCAACTTTTCTCAACTTTGTAAAGCAGAAAAAAGGGACTTATAGGGTTCTTGGATAATATATATACCTTTAAGTAAGTGGTAAGTAAGTTTAAACATGTTTTTACTATGGTTTTCTTATGAAAAACAAGAAGTATATGCTAGTATGTTCTTGCTGGAAAATCTGGACAGATTCTGTGCTGAAAGTTGTTGCACCTTTTCCTTTTGTTTTGGTGATTTCTCTATGGTTTGTGAGTTGTATTATAAAGATAACTTGGTTTTATTAACATTGTTTAAGATATAAACATCACCGTAAGGTTTCTTCCCTGATTTTGGTTTCATTAACAAGCGCGTTTTATTGTGTTATCTTAAGCGTCATGTTGATTGGAACTTGCAGACTGTTGTATATAAGGCTATTAGCTAACGTCCTTCAAGACTTATTAAGTGGTGTTATAAGACTGTTTTAGCTCCGTTTATATGTGTAAAGGTTGATGGAACATTTTGGTTAAAGTTGGAATAGGTTTGGAGTTGTCGACATCGAAATATAGCAAAGAAAGGTAACGTTATGCTGTCCATTTTTAGATTGTGTGGAATTATAATGTGTTGTACTTTGTGTGCTGTTGTAAGACTGTTATGGCATTCAAATAGGCTATACATGATGTGTATATGCTACTGTTTATTAGAAAATATGATTAGGAATGGAAGAGTTAATGGAATATGCTCGGGTTTATAAACACCCGCTTGCTGCCCGTGTATTGTTTTGTTATGTAATTGTGATGCCAAGGTGTATGAATTGGCTATTTATGCCCGTTGTATCACCTAATATGTTGCAAAAAAGTATTTGGAGGAAGGAAAGGTTATCTTGAGGTAGTAACGAGGTCATACAATGAGGTATATAAGGTTACTTTATTTCTTATCACTTGGCATGAAACATAGATCCTTCCTTGGCACATAAAGGTACTGACCAACTCCGACACAACTATTAACCATGTCTCCACTCTTGTACATGTTCATATGATTCCATACATAGTCACCTTCAAAACTGCATACATGTTTGAATACCAAGTTACATGAGGTCATGTTACAAAATAAAGTTCCTAAGTTGTTCCATTTTATACGCATATTTGTGTAATGTACTCTTTTCATTGTCATACTGTCTTATGTGATTATCCATATGTCACATGCTACATATACAGTCCTACAGCTCCAATATTATGACCACCAGAAGAATCATCTCAAAGTATATAGTTTTTGATAGCCAATAGCCCGATGGGTGGAGATCTCACCTAGCTAGGGATGAACCTATCAACGGGGGCTAGCCCGAGAGGTTGAGTATAACCTAGCCAGGGACTAACCCGATATAGTTTCACCACTGATCAGTTGGTCATTTGTTTTAAAGTTGTGCATAGAGTTTACAGTAAAGGTAAAGTAATATAAATAACATAAAGTACATGATCCCACAGTATAACTAAAGGTAGTCTCTTATACTGTACCAGTGTATAGTTTCTTTTAAATTGTTACTTCATATACAGTATATCCTACCTTACATACTTAGTATATTATCTCGTACTGACGTCCCTTACAGGGGACTTGCATTCCATGCTGCAGGTACAGGTGCTAGTAGATCTCCCCAGTAGGAGTGCAAGACATTCAGCGGCTATTACTAAGCTCCAGGTTGCTTCGGGGCTTTGTGCATGTCTAGAGCTTATATGCTTATATTGTACAAATAATTGAGGCAGGGCCTGTCTCGACTCTGATCAGATTTTTCTCTTTATGTAGAGGCTTTGTAAACTATGTAAAGTAAAGTGTGGTCATGTCTCGTACTTAAAATACCGTAGCCCCAATGACCTAGTCATATACATTTCCTTTTGACTGTTATCACTATTTATCTTCTTAA
>JAOTQJ010079299.1:0-12672 GCA_025642045.1 Solanum sejunctum | reverse complement strand
AAGATTTCTACCTCTTGGCATGAATTAGTTAAGTTGGGTCAATGCCTTATGTTTGAAAAGTTCCTTTTCCTTCACAACTTGGATCCAAATATGTCTTATGTCCACTCCTTGGTACTTTCACAAAATTATATTTATATTTTGACTCTTGATATGTAGCAAGTTGTTAAGAATGTGAAATAGTTGAGTATGCTAAGAGAATTTATGTTATTGGAGGGCGTAAATGCCCGTAACGTTCGGTGAAAAAGCCTAAATGGAACCTGTGTCCATTACTTTCCACAATTTTTCTAAGATAGTCCCATCCATAACTTTTGAGTCTTTAAAAATCCATGAATAGTGTTTATTTGACCGAAAGTTAAATAGTTGAAAAGCTATGGATTCTATTATTCCGAAATCACTTAAAAAATTGTTTTGAAGTTTGATTAGTGATGTGTATGATGCAAAATTAAGCAAGTTCCTTGAAATCACTTTTATGTGTGAAGTTGAGCAATTTTGACAAATTTCACAAAAGAATAATTTCTTGATTTCAAAAAAAATGAACATTTTGCACATTACTAAGTTTTTGGAACTAGTTTTTATGCAAGTAAGTCTCCCGACTCTATTCGTGCGATTTTTAGTTTCGCACACCGATTCCTGGGCCGGTTATTATCGTGCTTATGTATGACTATATGTATATATGTATATATGTTCCAAAGTAGGTTGGATATGGCGGGTCGGTTTGCCTATGGGCCGTCTTTCCTTAGTTTAGAGGCAGCTTGGGATATTTTGGCATCATGACGTGTGGGTGCTTGGCCCCTTTGCCCCGGCCCACATGAATGCTTGGCCCCTTCTCCATGGCTCACTTATATATATACGGGCATGATAACCTTTATGTATGATGATACGTGAGTGCCTGGCCCCTTCGCCTCGGCTCACCTATCCTATGACGTGAGTGTGTGAGCCCTTCGCCTCGGTTCACCTACATTATAGTTGGGATTTGTGTTGGAGATTTCAAGATTTGAAACTTTTGGTGTTATGCTGTGGTATGGTTCGAGTTTGGAGGTCGCCATCATTCTCGTCCGATATGCATTATTTTGATATTTTGGATAAAGAAATATTTTGATGTTTATTTACAGGGTTGACTTATATATTTTATTCGAATGATTACTCTCAAATACATTTCGTACTTTCAGCTTTACCTATTCGGTACGTTTTTCGTATTGACCCCCTTCCTTTGGGGGGACTGCGTTCATGCCTGCAGGTACCGACGTACAGGTTAGAGAACCATCTGCCTAGGATCTCTATCTATTGTTGACGTGCTCCCTTTGCACCCGGAGAAGATTTTTTTGTATATACATATACAAGTATTTTCCATGTTTTGCATTTATATATATTCGAGGGTATGATGGGGCCCTATGCCGTCCTATGAATCAGTTCGTATGTTTAGAGGTCTGTGGATACATGTGTGTGTGGGAACTATGTTTGGTATGACTTCGTATCTATGATACATTTGTTGGGTGGTTCTACTGCAACAGTGACCTTGTCGGCCTGTATATATATATGTATTTTGATGTTGGCTGTTTGCTGGGTTCGTTGTTTGCAGGTGTGGTTAGTTAGTAAAACAGAGGAAACTCTGCTGAAATTTTGATAAATTTCTTAGCTGTTATAAATGGAAATCCGGTTTAGTGTTTGTCTGGGTGCCCAATCGGCACTAATCACGATCTCTGGGTTGGGTCGTGACAAAGTCCCAACATTTTGAGATTAAGTGAAGTCACACGGCCCCTCACACGGCTCGTGTGATGCCCCACGGGTCTTGAGGGTGCCTATATAGCCTCCAAGGTAGAAAATATTCTAAATGTTGCTTCACTGTTCGCATAGAATATTTTATTTTGTTTAAGGTTGGTGCCACAGGCTGTGGTACGGACCATGTGAAGCCACAGGCAATGGAATATTGTATCATTCACATCATTTTATATTTCTATATGATAGAAAGAAGTTTCTAGAAATTTCAAATAGGATGAATATATATATATATATATATTTAAGCCCATAAATGGGCCCAATATGCCCTATTGTTTTGCCTATTTAAAAAAAATCATCTGTAAAAAAGTATTGTTATAGTACTCTGACCTATGTTCTGTTGGCATTAATTATTGAGACATTCACTTTTATGTTGTGAAACTTTTGTAATCTAACATTTAATTCATCTTTTACTGTTGCATAGTGATATAAATTTATTAGGAATTTGAAGTTAATTTATTTATTAGATTGATTGAATTATAAAATAATCGTAAGTCAATATGCGTTACTATCTCAAAGAATAATATTTTAAATTCATTGCTCAAGTAGATTTTAGGACCAAGAAACACAAACATGAAGTTCGACATATAATATATCTTAATTGATAGTAGAAAATTATTTATATTCATAATAATTATTTATTTATTTTCTTATTTATTTACTTTCATATACAATAGTATCTACACTAATGAAAAAATTATGAAGCTATTATCTGCATAGTTACTACATCGCTAATTGAAAGTAGTTAACATAAATTCATCGCTAAATTAGGTTTGCGACGAATTTTACTGTTCAAGCACAAAATTTATTTGTCGGAAAATTCAAACATTTTAGTAGGTGTTAGTTGCCAAGCACTTTTATCATTCACATCAATATAATTAAAAGAAAATATATAGACTCAAATTATGAGCATATTTCGAATTTTTCTATTTAAAATTAAAGTTTTAATTCTTTTTGTAAATATTTTTATGTATATAATATATAGTTATATGTCAATTCATTTTTTGGCATATATATATTTATTTTAGTTTAGTTTTTTTTTTTGTCTTCTGTCACGACCCAAAAATGGGCGTGATGCCACTTTTCTTATCCCACCAAGACAAGTCAGCCTACAACCCAACTATAACATCAAAAATGCAGAATTATAACAAAAATAAAGTTCAATTATGGATAATAAGTAAACTTAATGAAAATCCCCCAAAACCTGATTGTCACGTGCACAAGCTTCTAATGTATTACCATAGATTTGAAAGAAAACACAAGCATCAAATGATATTGTCTCTAGAATAGAACGAAATCATAAAAATAGGAGTAAGAAGTCAGTTGGGATGGCAAACAGCTACCTCTCGCAATCTCCACAAGAAGCCTCAGACAAGGAAGAGTGGAGAGTATCACGACAATCTGGGCTCGCAACCTACAAAACTGTTGTAGCAAGGGGGGTGAGTACCAAACACACGGTACTCAGCAAGTGAACTATTAAACACAAAATTAAGTAATATAGAATAACGGTACCCCCAACACTCCAACCAGACCCCATAACTACAACCTGCATAAAATAAATCTAGCATAACAGTTCACAATGTATATAGCAAATAACTCAATAACCATATCAACCATTATATATCAACAACACAAGGTATAAAGTGCATCTATCATAAGTTTCACAAAACACTCACACATTTATAAATGATAATAAGATGTAATGCAATGCAACGCAGTGTCACATAGAGTGATGCATTCCTGTCCTAGTGATACACATCCGCTGATAATAAACATGCCTCAGTCATAATACATGGGGACCACACATGGACCATTTATCTGTCGTGGCGTATGACACAACCCTTAAATCATAGTATCCATCACGGCGTGTGACACATCCCTTGAATCATAATAACTATCGCGGCGTGCAATACAACCCTCGTAAGAATCATAGTATTTGTCTAGGCGTACACACGTCCCTTGAATCATAGTACATCCTCTTTAATTCTCTTTTTCTTCACTAATCGAAATCATTTCCCATCGGCTTTACATTTCTTTTTTTCACTAGCCGGAACCATTTCCCATCGGCTTTACATTTCTTTTCTTGGAATATCCAGCAATCACATAGTAAATGCACAATAATCATGTTCATAGAAATAAAATAAGCAACATGCTCATTCAAATTCATATATCTAAAAATCAAGAATGGGTATTTCAATAACATAAATGTTTTCATATCTCAGTCTCAATACCATACAACCTCAAAAACATTCACATCTAAAAGTAAGTATTACTTCGATATCAATAACAAATAATCACTATTTTTCACATATAATAAACCTCCACCATTAATTCACACGTGAAATGTCAACATAGGATAATTACCCAATTCAAAATATTTCAATCAAAGCCAATGTAAATCATTCTCAACACCTCACAC
The DNA here is from genome assembly GCA_025642045.1 of Solanum sejunctum. Classification (NCBI taxonomy): domain Eukaryota; kingdom Viridiplantae; phylum Streptophyta; class Magnoliopsida; order Solanales; family Solanaceae; genus Solanum; species Solanum sejunctum. Next base: position 8,477 of record JAOTQJ010079299.1, on the reverse strand, counting down.
AAGAAGCACAAGATTATATATACTTAACAAAGGTTAAGAAATTCACTTACCTTACACAAAGTCTCGAATCACGTCAACTCCGAAGCTTTTCCCTTTCTATGACACTCTAGTTCACCAAAATCTATTTAAATATAGCATCATAATTATATAATAAATCTAAAGACACTAAAATTAATTAATTTGGTGAAAGGGGTAAAAGGTTCAAAAAATTTATCGCCAGAAAAATACCATTAGAATCTAAAAAGTTTTACATGAAAATGTTCCCCAAGTGATAAGGAATTCAACGGCGAAAATCAATTCAAAAACAGAGCTAATATGAGGAAGAAATCTCATGTTAAAGTTTTCAAAATACATTAAAAATGTAGCAGTAAATCTGTAATTCTTTCCTCAAACGAAGCAACAAAGTCAGCTTATGAATCTCACAAGGTGTTCTCCTCGGAAAAATATATAATTTAACCTTTTAAATGCTTAAATCTGATCAAAATTGAGAGAGAAATCATTGGTTGAAGTTTGGAGAAAGTTTGCGATCTTCTTTCCTCTTTCATAGAGAAAATCCTCCATCTTGATAGTTCTTTTAAAGTTAAAGAACTTGGAAGGACATTGGTTAAAAGAGTTATCTTTGATTCTTGAATTCATGACTTAAACTCTTTAAAGTTCTTGATGAAGAACCATAATTCTTGAAGAAGAAGAGTCAATAAATCCTTTCTTGGGATTCTTGAATTTGTTTTTTTGAAACCCTAGGTTATGATTTAAAAACCTATTAGAGCTTCGCTAGTAGATGAAGAAATTCGGGTTGGATAGATTGAAATTCATGAAGAATACTTACCTTGAGGAGGATTCTTGGAAGCTAGTCCTAACTTGATGATTTTCTTATGACTCTTGAGGGTTTATATTTAGGAGAGAAGGGAGAGGGTTTTAATCATGAAAACTGATGTTTTATACGTTTTGAAGACCATAAATAGAAAACCCTAAAGTTTTTAGGATAAAAATACCCTCAAATGATAAAGATAAAACATCATTAACCCATCAGTGAGGGTCCACGATGCGCTCCGAGCACGAACTTTCTGACAGCTCTGCACCTCTCCACTAAAATGATCATAACTTTCTACTTTGAACTTCGATTAATGTAAAACTAGATGCATTAGAAAGCTAATTCGAATATATTCGATTTGATATATTATGGATCATCTATATCATTATCCTTTAGAAAATATGTTCATTTGAAGTTGACCTTTCTATCGACTGATATGAAAACTTAGTTGCTAGTAATTTTGAACTTGTCTTGATGTAAAAGATCCCTTATGACTCTAAATCACACTTAATATACTTGAAATACTTAGGAATTGATCCTAGCACATATGTACTACTTACAAGTTATTGGTTCACCTAACTTTTATAAAATCATACATTAGAACTACGGCCTCATATCAGCTCTAATTCTATTCTCATACTAAGAAATTGACTTTAATATCTATGCTCAATTAAGAATTATCAATTAACATCCTAAATCATATGAAGGATGGCTCAATCTTAGCTAAAACAATTAGGGTGTTACATTATCTCTGCCTTGGGATCATTCATCCTCGAATGATGAGTAAAGGTGGATATCAAGGCACGAATAGACTCAGAATTCACCTTGACACTCCTACCAGTCAATCAAACTTTTGACTCCTCATCACTATCAACAATCCCTATTTAGACTCAAAAATAGACAACCCACTCAAGAAAAGACAATCAATTTAGTTAAGTGTAAGGACATTACCTCCAACATTCTTATTGTTAGGTATGAATAATAATGCAGACTACTTGCAATACTCAATCAACCAATCTGGACAGTCACAAGTCACTCCGAGTAGACAAATCGGTTCCAATCCAAAGTAAAGATACTCTTTAAGGCATTGTCACCATCAAGCATGAATGGAACGTTATAACATAGTCAATTATAATCATTTGAACACCTCAACAATCAGCATTTCGAACTCAAGAAGAAAGCCATCAACTCTAATGGGGAATGGGACCATCGATACATAATACTATACAGTTTTCAAGCTCAGCACCTCATCTCAATTGTACTACGTTTCATGGAACTCTACTCCCTCAACTTAAGCTTATAGCTCTTACTCAAGTTTCAATCTAACCATCTCGTCCTCTTCCATTAAAGCCTACTTCTAAGCCTCAAGGAGTCATTCCCTAGATGATCATACTTATACAAAGCAAATCGTCAATACTCAACTCTAAACTTCCTCAATGACTTTCATTAAAAAAATCACTAGTCCTCTTCACTACCTCACTAAGCTTCGTCGAACTCTTATTATGATTCTTCACTTGTCTATCATTAAGATTCACATAACAATGACCCTGAATTCAAGCCTATCACTTTAATCACTTCAATTATATTTTAGAATTTTTGATCCCACTTAGCACTTTTACCTCCACCATTCAATGAGTTCTCACTCAAAGTCACACTAACATACTTTTACCTATCTACTGCTCATCATAAGGTTTGACCTCCCTTCTCCTTCTTATCTCTATCCCTACATGACACAAGTTTAACATCAATACCATAATAAGGATATACTCACTTACTCCTCATCTACCCTCATCTTAATCTACTAGTCTCAATATCATAATTTGAACCTGGAGAAACTCATTATTTAGCCCTTTTTACAAAACCTCAAACTACTATCTCTCCAAGCAAAATAAACAAGACCATACCTCTGAAACTTGATACTTTACATCCTACCATCAACAATGGAATAACAAACTGAAGGTCAGTGCATGCGACAGATGACATCAGAATCAAGAATTTCTCACTCTCTCTCATCAACTTTCACCTTTCTATTATCATCAATACTTCTATCAAGGATAGAAAGCTGGATTACTCAAAGAGCTTGGAACGAAAGATCATTAGCATGATTCAATCGAGAAATCTTATCTAAAAACATTCATAGATTACAATCTCTCTCGTCTATCAAGTCTCATTCTGTGTTAACAAAACTATGCATAGTGTAAAACTCAAGTCACATCACATTCAACATGGGAATAGAAACTCTTGGATTCATGGGGGTAAGATCAAGATTAGTGAATGAATTCATCGCTTCTGATCCTTAAAATTCAATATGATCGGAAAGCAACATGATATTCATGGGACTAAGCCATAGGTACGAACAGTCATACACCCAAAGGGAATAAAATGTTACCTTAACTGAAATATAAGGACTATACGTGGCGGAAAAGAATTGATATCTTATCTTGATCAGCTTATCACAATCCAAAAGCTCAAGATATACTTTGATTCCTCACATCATCATCTCCTCCTTAGCTCTCAAGGCCCTCTCTCTAAATTTGTGAATCAATTTCCTCTACTAGGCTATAAGCATAAACCTCCACAAGGTCAGGGAATCACTATCTACAAGAATATGCATCTTAAACCCTCTTGTTATTCTATAGTCACATACATATAACTGGCCACTCAGACTCCTTTCAATGATTCACTCTTAGCTTCCTCATGTATCTCTCTCTCTCTCTCTCTCTCTTTCTCTCTCTCTCTCTCTTTATTTCTCTTATTGTGTACATGATCTCTTTCCACAATTATTACACTCTAACATCTTTCTTTTTGCCTACTAATGCTCAACCACTGTGCTCTCATAAACTTATTTGTATAAGACTTAGACTATTATGGAGAACTAATCATCATCTATTCATACGCCCCAATTTCTTAGCTTTTTATGATGACAAAGATTATTTACATCAGCCTACTCCATATCAACAACTCAAATATACTATTTGGATTCTCATAACAATCATAACTTAGAGCCTCACCCATCTGTATACAATCATGGTTACATATCCTAAACCTCTTATCCTCCTGTTTCCTAGTGTTTCTCCCTTAATTTATTATCTATATCTAGGGGGTACTTCTACTCTGCTCCTAGCAGCATGCCCCTTGCCAGGCAACATCTTAATCATTGAACATGCACTACAGCAAGACTCTTAGGTCAAATCTCCAACAAGGACTATCACTATTATCATGCTATCTTCTCTTTAACACTACTCCTCAAAATTCAAGCTTAGGGTCTAGCACTAACATGTGCATCCATCACATACCGCTTAAATGCCAACTTGCAATTACTAGGTAAACATTTAGGGAACATAATGCTACTAAAATCTCATAGCGAATAATTAATCAATACATTCCATCTTCACAACTCATGTACCACTTACCCATTCTCTATACCTCCTTATCTTGCTAATCTTATAACTCTATGGATCTCATGAACTCTCACATATAATCATAAGCCTAATTTTGATCTTATCACATAAAAAGCACTTTTTTCCCTTCTTTAAGAGTTATACTTCACCCTCAATAGTATGAATACTACAACATATCAACATACACTTTCTTCTAGTTTGGGGCATGCTCTAATATATTCTGACACTAACTCACTTTATATATATACCTCATCTCATCATGGAATTCATAGGATAATTTTAACTTTTTCATCAGGCTTATCGCCATCGACTCATTCCTTCACTACTTACCTAATAGATACATATCTCTAACTATAAGCTTCGATCAGTCATCACTCTTGTTATCTCGTCAAAAGAACATGGGCATAACTCAAACCAACGAACATAACCATGCACGATAAGAAAGAATAAATAAAGGGAAGTTTCATGACAGTCTCCATAGCCTTTCAAAGATAAGTACGGGCATCTTTATACAAATCCTTAAGACTCTACTTATACTCAGCTTGTATGCACGTGAGACCTATAAACCTAAGCTCTGATACCAACTGTCACGAACCAAAAATAGGCGTGATGGCACTTGTCTTATCCTACCAAGACAAGTCAGCCTACAACCTAACAATAATATCAAAAAATGTAGAATTATCACAAAAATAAAAGTTCAATTATGGATAATAACTCAACTTAATGAAAATCTCCTAAAACCTGGTTATCACGTGCACAAGCTTCTAATGTATTACCATAAATTCAAAAGAAAACATAAGTATGAAATGATATTGTCTCTAGAATAGAAAAATATCATAAAAATAGGAGTAAAATGTCAACTGGGATAGAAAACAGCTACCTCTCGCAGTCTCCACAGCAAGCCTCGGACAAGGAAGAGTGAAAAGTATCATGACAATCTGGACTCGCAACCTACAAAACTGTTGTAGCAAGGGGGTGAGTACCAAATACATGGTACTCAGCAAGTGAACCATTAAACATAAAACTAAGTAATATAGAATAACGGTACCCCCAACTCTCCAACCAAACCCCAGAACTACGACCTGCATAAAATCAGTTCAGCATAACTGTTCACAATATACATAGCAGATAACTCAATAACCACATCAATTATTATATATCAACAACACCATGGATCAAGTGCATCTATCATAAGTTTCACAGAACACTCACACTTTTATAAATAATAATAAGATGTAATGCAATGCAATGCAATGTCACATAAAATGATGTATGCCTGTCCTAGTGATACACATCCACTGATCGTAAACATGCCTCAGTCAGAACCCATGGGGGACACACATGGACCATGTATCTGTCGCAGCGTGCGACACGACCCTCGAATCATAGTATTGATCGCGGCATGTGACACATCCCTCGAATCATAGTAACCATCACAGGGTGCGATATGACCCTCAAATCATAGTATTTGTAGCAGTCAAATCATAGTACATTTTCTTTAATTCTGTTTTTTTCACTAGCCGGAACCATTTCTCATCCACTCAATTCAAAATATTTCAATCAAAGCCTACATAAATCATTCTCAATACCTCACACAAGAAGCACAAAATTCTATATACTTAACAAAGGTTAAGAAATTCACTTGCCTTATATAAAGTCTCGAATCACGTCAACTCTGAAGTGTTTCCCTCTTTCTATTATACTCCAATTCACCAAAATCTATTCAAATATAGCATCATAATTATATAATAAATCTAACAACACAAAAATCAATTAATTTGGATGAAAAGGGTAAAACAGTCCAAAAATTTAGTCGCCAGAAAAATATCATCAGAATCTAAAAATTTTTACATGAAAATGTTCCCCAAGGGATAAGAATTCAAATGCGAAAACCAATTCAAAAACGGAGCTAATATGAGGAAGAAATTGCATGTTAAGATTTTCAAAATAAATTAAAAATGCAGCAGTAAATCTATAATTTTTACCTCAAACAAAGCAACAAAGTCATCTTATGAAGCTCACACGGTGTTCTCCTCGGAAAAATATACAATTTAGCCTTTTGAATGCTCAAATCTGATCAAAATTGAGAGAGAATTCATTGGTTGAAGTTTGGAGAAAGTTTGCGATCTTCTCTCCTCTTTCTTGGAGAAAATCCTCCATCTTCACAGTTCTTTTTAAGTTAAAGAATTTGGAAGGACATTGATTAAAAGAATTATCTTTGATTCTTGAATTCATGACTTAGACTCTTCACAGTTCTTGATGAAGAACCATAATTCTTGAAGAAGAAGAGTCAATAAATCCTTTCTTGGGATTCTTGAATTTGTTTTCTTGAAATCCTAGGTTATGATTTAAAATCCTATTAGAGCTTCGTGAATAGATTAAGAACTTCGGGTTGGGTAGAGTGAAATTCATGAAAAATACTTACCTTGAGGAGGAATCTTGGAACCTAATCCTAACTTGATGATTTTCTTGATGACTCTTGAGGGTTTATGTTTAGGGGAGAAGGGAGAGGGTTTTAATCATGAAAACTGATGTTTTATATGTTTTAGAGACCATAAATAGAACCCTAAAGGTTTTAGGATAAAAATATCCTCAAATTATAAAGAAAAAACTTCATTAACTCATCTAGTGAAGAAAAAAATTTAATGTTCAAATTTAAGGAATGTTAAAGTACAATATGAAAAAAAATGAGGCATTAAAAAATAAAGCAGAACAACAAAATAAAATGTCAATAGAAAAGGACTACGTTGAGAAAGTAATGTATTCAGCAAAATATTAAAAGTTATTACTTTTTCATTTTTATGTACGATATTTTCTTACTATCAAATATCATAAACTATTTAATAGAGAAAATTTGAAAAAAAATTATATTCAAATTTGAGGAATGTTAAATTACAAAATAAAGAAAAATGAAAAGTTAAAAATAAACCAGAATAACAAAAGAAAATGTCAATAGAAAAGGACTATGTTGAGAATATAAAGAAGCAAAAAAAACTAAAAAAAATAAATAAAGGGAACAATAACTTGAAAAAGAAAAACAAGTATATTGGTGGGGGTAAGAAATTTTCTTTTATGGCATGATATTTAGAGTTCAATATCAATTTTTTAAAATTTAGTTTAGAATTTAACATTAAGGTAATTGTTAATATCATATATAAAAATAAAGTTGCTTTCATGATTTCTTTTATTTTTGTGAAATTAGAAAATTAACTTATTAATAAATACTTTCAATATTAACAGCAAAATAAATAGAACTATTTTTATTTATTAAAGACAATAATAAAATGAATAATAATTCATCGACAAAGCTAACCACAAATAAATTATACTTACGATGATCAAAGATTTGTATATATTATTATATGTAAAGCTTGTGGTGCAAATATTTCAAATTGAATGTAACAAGGGTGGAAAATAATTACTAATCATAATCTAACATACTTCTCTATTTGCTCTATGCATATTGTTAGACCCCGTAAGTTAGAACTCGTAAGTCTTTAATTGGTTCGATTTGGTAAAGTTTGGGACCAAATGTAAATTTTTTCTAAGTTTAGTCCTTAAGATTAAATTGTTGAGGGGTCATGTGTGTGTTTAATTTTAATTGGTCCATGTGGGGGGACTTGTGCCTATATATATGGGAGTTATCTCTTGTTCAAGAAGAAGCTCCATACGTAGAAAAAATTTAGAGCAACAAGAGAGAGACCTCTCGGGTTGCTACAGTAACCTGAGAGGAAAATTCTTTTTTTTTTTGAGTTTTCGATTATTTGACGCTTCAAGCTTTGTATATTGGATCCCCTAAGTGGCGTAGAGGCGTTAGTTGGTCAAGAAAATGCTTGGTTCGATGACTAGGAAGGTATGGGTCTAGTAAGGAGCTTGAAACGTATGTTAATTTCTAGCCTCATTTATGTTAATTAAAGCTTGTGGGTGTGTTAGGGATGTGTTGAAATGAAGGTAAAATATGAAAAAAGGGTTGGTCGTTATTTTGAATTGTGAATTTCAAATCTGGAATTGGAATTGAGGACAAATTTGCATATAAAGATATCTTGTTTTATAGTCATGTGTTTATATTTATTTGCCATGAAAGTAGTTCTTATAAGGTGAAACAAGTGTTGGGAAACTATAGTAATGTTTACATGAAGGTTAACTTGAATTAGAGACCCATTTAAGGTATAATAGTGTATTTTAACGTTGGGGGGTTGCATTGGGCATTAGAGTGACGTATTATAATCCTTGGAGTATATAGGAAGGATTGAATATGGTAGATA
>JAOTQJ010079288.1:0-12673 GCA_025642045.1 Solanum sejunctum | reverse complement strand
TGTGAAATGAGCATGTCCAAGTGAGTGTCAAGTCCGACACCAACTTGAAGTATTAAAAATAAAAGTTGATTTGGAAAAATCTCTATTCTTCTAAAAGTTTGTTGACAAAAATAATTTTCCCCATTAAAAGTGTTATTGAGCTAGCAATGGTCTTTGAGTACACTTTTGAAAGCTAATTGTTTCAAAAATAAGATTTTATGAATGTTTGAGAACTTTTCAAGATAAAGTACTTGCATATGCTTCTCACGACTCTACTCGTGTCGTACGTAACAGTAATATCCTTCACCGATTCGCGGGCCGGTTACTATCGTGCTACCATATATCTATGTAAATTTTCCAAAGTTGGTTGGTTACGGTGGACTCGGTTTTGCCCAGTGGTCGAGTTTCACTTAGATGGTGTGATGCTGTAACTGGTACCTCATGTGATATATGATATGCGAGTGCAGCGGACTTCCCTGGCCCATGTGATTATGTTCATGATGTGCGATGGAGATTTTTGGGTATTTGAACTTCTGGTGTGATGTTGTGGATGGCGTGACGTTTGGATCCATCATTCCCGTCCGACATGCATGACTTTCATATGTTTTAAAAAGGATTTTTATTCGATATCTACTACAGGTTTGATTTGTACACGGTTATATATTTCCTTTGGCTTATGAGTTTTATCTATATTGTGTACTTCCTGTTTTACATACTTGGTACGTATTTTGTACTGACCCCCTTCTCTTGGGGGCTGTATTTCATGCCCGCAGGTACCGACGAGCAGGTACGAGACCCTCTTGTCTAGGATCTCCAGTTCAGCTGGAGTGCCCCTCTTTGTTTTAGGAGCCAGCTATTAGTAGCTTCTCATGTTCTGTAATTGTGTTATGTATGTACACGTATTGTTCAGCATATATGTCTAGAGGTCTGTGGATACTAGTGGGTAGTGGGTTTGAGGGATAAACTTGGGTACATGGTCTACTACATGTATTTGATTCTTGATCAGGCGGCGAGACCGCATTACTCTATGTATGACATGATTATTAGACGGCAGGACCACAGCGGTGACCTTGTCGACCCACATTAGTTATATATATACATGTGCATATGTGTTGTTTGTGCATTCTGGGAGCTGCTGCAGGTGAGGATAGGGCATAAAAACAGAGAAAACTCTACCGAAATTTTGGTAGAATTGTTAGACTTTAAGTTGTGGTTTTGCGAGTTAATATTGGTTTAAGTGCCTAGTCGGCACGAGTCATGGTCCCGGGGTTGGGCTGTGACACAATTGGAACCTCTCCTTACAGGCTGATGTATGGCAAGGCCTGTCATTTGCCTGTAGAGCTCGAGCATCAAGTGTACTAGGCGATAAAAAAGCTAAATCTTGATCTTGAGCTCGTAGGCCGGAAGAGACTAGAGCAGTTAGAGGAGTTGGATGAATTCTGACTCCAAGCCTATGAAAATGCCAAGCTCTACAAGGAGCGAACCAAGAAATGGCAGGACTGATACATAATCAAGCGAAACTTTGAGTCGGGTCAATAGGTATTCCTCTTAACTCCGTCTTAAATTGTTTGTAGGTAAGCTGAGGTTCAAATAGAGTGGGTCATACATGGTGGTAATGGTTACACCCCATGGTGCAATGGAATTGAAGGATTTGATCACGAACTAAACTTTTTTAGTGAATGGTCAACATGTCAAACACTACTAAGGTGAGGACACAAATCAAGTTGTGGAGGCCAATGAATTGGCCAGCGATGAATGAGTTGATAATGTATCGTGCTGCGATGGTAAATCAGCCGCTGCACGGAAGGCAACCCATGGTGAGATAACAGTAGTTATTTTCTTTTACTTTAAAAAAAACAAAAAACATTAGAAAATCATATCCCGCTTTTGCACAAGTGTAGGTATGCGATGCCTCCGCGTCGCGAACACTGTGCTATTTTGTGTAAATTTTTCCATCCACATTTTTCGACGATCTGTTGGGTATTTTTTGTGTTTTCTTGGTCTAATACATTAGTTTTATTATTTTGAAGCATGTTTAGGTGTTCGAGAAATTTTTCGAGGCTTGGTGCAAAAAAATAAAATTTTAATGGAGCTCAAAACTGTGAGCCTTCGCGATGGTACCGCAACGTGGACCTATCGCGGATGCTTACTGTTTCTGCATGCAGGAATTAATTTTTATAAGTATAGATCTGCTTTCTCTCCGCGATGCAGAGGAAACGAGGATATATGTTATTTTTTCCACGTGCAAACGTGGCCCACTGCCATTTAAATACCCAAACAGTTATTTTTTTCTCTTTTTTGTCCCACACTCCTGAACCAAACCCTTTTCCTCCATTTTTCTCTTCTTCTTCTCCCCTTTTTCCCCAACTTTTCAAACAAGTTTGCGTCACACACTACTTGATGAACTTCAGTTGCATATCAGTCATTCTTCACGAAGGTACGTTTTCTCTACTTCAATTTGGCTTGATTCCGCGACTTCAAGGTTTGAATTCTTCCATGTTTTGGGTGAAATTCCAAGTGGGTTGACTTGTTTCCTGCTAATTCGTTGTCAATACTTGTTAGGTGTGCTTTATTTTTGGTTAATTTGGTCATATATATGCATATTGAGTTTGAATGTTGTGGGTGCAAACCCTAACTCGTGGTGCAGAAAAATTTTGAGAGGAAAATTGGGGGTTTCAGTGTTATTCACAGTGCATCATGTTTGTGATGATGTTTCCTTTTTGAACTTAACATAGTTACACTGTGGGGTTGAATACATGACCTTGAGGGGTCGACTGGGCTGTTGAACCAGGTGAATTAGGGCTATTCTTGTAACTATCAAAAATAGGGGATGTTTGGGGGTTCTTGTAATTTTGTTTTTGTGATGAGGCAATAAGTGGTGTTTACCATATGAATTGTACCCAAGTTTAAGTGTGGGGTTGATTGCGATGTGCTCTCGTACTTGATAAAATTATTAGATTATGATGTAGGGGTGGATGGTATTGCTCAGGAAGTATGAGTTTGCATAGAATTGTGAGGTTATTTAGCCCGTCTAACTTGGGGAAGTTTGAGTAGCCTCGTCATACGGGCTTGAGTTATGGTATGGAGTCGTGAGAATAGTTGCCTATATATTAATTGTACCCTATTGTTTTGCAAGTACCATGTCTTCACGTGCATGCTGAGGTGGTTAGTCAAGTAAAGTCGGGGCTTCCAACACTAGGAAGTATCTCGGAGATGTCCCACAAGTGCCTCGGGGTATTAGAAGGGGCCAAGGTAGTGAACAGGGAAGGCAAAAGTTGGTATCAGTCTTATGACGAGATGAGACGAGATGAAATACTACCCAGATGTTCCAATTGACGTGGATTCCCTAAGGGATGAGTACCCCCAGATTCTTAACTAGTTTAATGAGTTGCGGTTGGGTTTCTTGTTCCAATAACCCATGCCCTACAGTCTGATTTTGGTGTGGGAGTTCTACGCTAATATGACCACGAAATCGGGGACCCAATCCATTATGGTTCTAGGAATGGAGGTGAACTTCTCACCCCTTGCTATTAATCAGGTCCTCGACATCCCCAACGAGGTCTCTGCAGGTGATTTTACTGAGTTATGCCTTCACCCCCCATACCGAGCAATCTGGCACACTCTCTCGGGGCCAACCTCAACAACCAAATAGGTTCAACATGAGGAGAGGGGCTATCACTTGTCATTCTCATTTGCTCACATGTCTAAGGAAGCCCGAATTTGGGTTAAGTTGGATACACGTTCATTGTTCCTGGGCCAGAACTTCATAAATATAATGAGGGATCGAGTGTGCTTCACCTACGCATTCATGATGGAAATGCCATTGAACTATGGTGGCATCTTAAGGCTTGCAATAAGGAAGGCCAAGACCCATAAGGGTCGCAGATACGTATTTGGGGGCCATATAACTACGTTATGTCGCATGATAGGTGTACCAAGGAGAAGGACGATTATTCCCCTATCATCCAAGCCCCTCTTATGTTGCTACCAATATTAAAAGGTCGGATGTGTCTTTGGGGCCAATGCTAACTAGTGCGGAGAGATCCTACCGCGATGAGCTGATCATGGGGTGTATATACGGGCTCGAGATGCTTCGACATTGGACTGGCACTCGCCCTTCCATGAGAAAATACCTACAAGAGGTTGAGGTCCAATATCCGCTGAATGTTTATGCGAAAGCTATCCTACATATTGGACCATGTTTTATCGAGCCTGTGGATGATGATGTACCCACTGACCCGGGGGAGGTGCATGATAATGATGATGACGAGCCAGAGGATGAGGAGATAGCCAATGAGCCACTAGTCTACATGGGGGGTGAGCCCATTTTTCCAGGGCCCTATGATGAGTGAGCACTAGAGTTCCCACCTCACAGGTTTTGTATGGGTAGCACTGAGGACAGAACTAAGCCTAAGTATATGGTGGGGGATTTATTTGTTCTTAATGCTTCTGTTTCTATCTCTATTGGCATGTATTAAGAACACTATTTCTATTTCTGTTCTATGATGTTATTGTTTATGATTGGACATCTTCTAGTTAGGTTTGGTTTGTAATTAAACTATCAACTTCTTCTATGCATGGATGTTTTAATGTCAGCATGTTGTGTGAAACGACCCCAAAAAATACCCGAATATGTGCCTCAAAAGTGTCCGAAATTATAATTTCCATATATCTCAAAATTCATGCGTTATTTTCAAAAATTTGACTTTATATTCTTGTCAGGGGGAAAAACTGAGTGGAAAATAGGTCTAACCCAAATTTTAGAGCAACCGTAGCAAAATTCAAATTTTCAAAGTGAGCTGAAAAATAGTGAAAGTGTGCATTTCTTCCACGGCACGCACTAGTATTAAAATTATCCTAATTTTTTACTTCGGTCCAAGACTTTTAAGTCTTGGGCCTAAGGGTTTTCATACATGAAAATACCTATATTTAGCCTTATTTCATCCTCATATCATCCTTAACATTCTCCAATATCCTATCAAACACGTAGACTCATATTCCACCCTAAATTCAAGTTCCAAAACTCAAGACCAATCTTAAAGATTTCATTCAAGCTTCAAGTCTCCATCTCCAGTCTTTTTAAAGGGTTTTCCAAAGTCAAGGTTTGTGATTTCCAACTATTGGGTCCTTTCACCCATGGTGCCCTAACCTTCTTTTTACTCAATTTGCATGATTTAAAGTTGATTTTACAAATGGGTTTACTGGTATGAGCATGTCTATGAACTATGTTAAAGCTACGTGAAATTGTCACTATTTTGCTATATTTTGAGCTATAAATCTTGGATCTATTGTAAGATTTGATGAGGGATTTTGATATATGTTGCTTGAGGTGTTACAAGATGTTGATTGATGGTTTTACAATGAATTTTCTGACATGATTTGATCTCTAAATTTTATGGTTTTATACTAGCATTTCACACCCGCCAAGTATTTGATAAAATATTCAGTTATAATTTCTTGAGGAATTGAAGGTCCAAAGCATGAGATATGATATGAATGATGTTATGATGATGAAAAGAGCTTATATATATGATATATTCTATATAAAGTATTGCATTATACCATACCCGATTTAGGGAGACTAAGAGTTTGGATAACCGAGATAGGGGTTTGTACTCATCAACCTTGTGAGGGATTTATACTTCGCCACTAGGGTGATAGGGTGAGATTATCATCAACCATGTGAGGGGTTTGTACTTCACCACCACGGTGATGGGCTGAGATCATCATGAACCAGCCAAGGGGTTTATACTTTGGAAATCTTACTTGGTCTCTTCTACACATATGATATCCTATATAAGCATGAGTTACTTAAGTATATTTTACTTAAGCATTGATTATACATGTCATATTGCTATATGATGTCTATTGCCTATTGTTATATATTTTGATTATGATGCCTACCTTTTGTTGCATTGCATCCTACATACTTAGCATATTCAAACATACTAATGCATAATCTTGCCTACATGATCTCACCATATAGGAACCAAAGCCCAAATTGATCATCCTTCTCCTCCATGTGGCTAGTTCGGTATCATTCAATCTAGTTGGTGAGTCCTCCATTTTGAGGACGTTGGTCTTTGTTTCTCTTATTATGAAATGAGACACTCTTTTTATTGCTTATGTCGACAATGAGGCGCAGTCGCTTTGTCTTGGCCCCCGCTCTTATTTATGTAGTAGAGGTATTGTTGGACATGTTATATATCTATGTTATGAGCCTTGACTCTTTTTCCTCTTGGTCTTGATGTTATACAAGCTTTCCCTTAGTCCCTTGCCCTTATTTCTAAACTTTTACATGTTATTTAAATATTAATATCTCCCTCCCTTAGACCCAATTTTCCTTATTCATGTTTCTTATGTTGTTTTACATTACTTTCGCGACCAAGGATGTGTGTATGATATGCTAAGAGCCTTATTTGGGGTCCCTTCGGGTTCCTAATTGGCTGGTCACGTCTGGGCCTTAGGCTTGGATTGTGACACTGTGAATGCAATGAGTTAGTGGTAGTTGTATGTCTGTTGCAAATAGGTGTGTTAGTCATAGTTGAGTGATGAGGGCCCTATGATGGATGGATGACGACCATCCTAAGGGCATTCGTTGAATCGAGTTCATGTAGAGTGTGTTAGTGTACAAGCGAGCATCGAGCGTAAACATTCGAACTTAGTTTAGGGGTAGTTGCTGATCCTTGTAACTCACAATTGTATGCATGCTTAATTAACTGAATTCATGTGAATACCATAATAAGAACTCTAGTGCTAACCTTGTGATAAAAGTGTGCCAAGAATGAGCGAGCTCATTGCGTGTCTCTATTGCGATAGGTTCGAAAACTTGCCTGGTATGTAAAGTAGACTTGGTAGAAGTTAGAACTAGAGGAGAGGATCTAGACATTTCTTTGATAGATGAAAATAACCCTAATTAACCCTTTTGAGCCTTAGCCTATTCGTTGATTAACCATAATTCAAGTCAATCCTTTTTCTTTGATCACTTGTCCGTATTTGATCATAATTTCCTAACGCTTTAGCATTGTGTGTTAGAGGAGAAGGAACTTAAGTGGACACCTGAGGGCTGAGAAATAGCAGAGTGTGAAAAAAAAAAAGAAAAAAAAAGAGAATAGTGTTGACCAAACAGTATTGGTCAGTGTTGTCTCCGCGTCGTAGAGCAAATGCGGATGCACACTGTTTTGGTCCTGAAAAAAAAAAGAAAAATAATATTTTTTATTTTAAACTATTTTCTTTTTAGGGTGTTTACATGTGCATTGTAGGTAGTATCTTTTGGTGGGATGACAATAAGTTTGAGTACTTAAAGCATGAATCTTTGAAGTGTTAACAAGGGTTGTTGAATTAAAGAGGCATGAAGGGGGTGAAAGGAAGTGAAGTGTGCTAAGAGTGCATGGGGATTGAGTCGTGTCAACCACATCCATAAATATATCCCACCTATCCTCAACCTACATTACAGCTAGCCAAAGACCTACGTGATCCTCGAAGGAAAATTCCAACTAGGTCTTAGTTTACATTAAGGGCAAGCCTATGGAATCTAGAAGCAAATGAGACATCTTTTCGGAGACTGAGAGTTGTTTGTGTACTCATTTGTAATCTACTATTTAGGTTTTTAGTGGTGTACATAGGTAATTCTTCTTGGTGAGGGCACATGATCATCCAAGATCAGTAATTGGGCGAACTGTTAAACATTCTGCATGAGTCCGTATGTATACAGGAGTGCTAGGAGCGAGTAGTTTCTACCAAGGACACTGAAAGTTGTCACCAAGGTTCAAAGAGTGTGGCTGTATGATATTTGTTATACATATTACTGTAGAGAGTTGCATGCATGTGGCTTAGTTTGACCGAAGATGGACAAAGCTCTAAGTGTGTGGTGGTGATCTTAGGCGTATTTATACACCTAATTAGCCAAAATACCCATAAATAGAGTCAAGTCAGAGGGTAAATTCATAAAGTTTGGGTGTTTTAGTGTATTTCTCTCTTGTTTTGCTAACACAGGGTCGAGTGTGCCGATTGGTTGTATTTTTGTAAGATTGTGCTTTAATTGGAAAAGTTTGGAGTTAAACCCGGAGTTGAGGAAAGAACATAACATGGAATTTGGAGGATAAAAGTCAGTAGAAGCAGCTAAAAGACCAAAAGTCCATGTGGCAGACTTAGATCAAGGTTGTGAAAACTGAAAAATGTAGAAAAGGCGCGAAGCTGAAAAGTGTGAGAGGTCCGCATTTGCAAATATTGTGTAAAACTACCCAGTCAGAAAATTAAGTGAAATGTCAGAAATACAAAGGGTCCGCATCGCGGACTTGAGGAGCTAATGCGGAAAAGTTGAATTATGAGATTTTTATTATTATTCTATGATAGAGTTTAGGTTTACATTCTATTTTTATGCAAGAACTGCAGTAGGGACGACGGAGAAATCTTTTCTATAGTATTTTGGTTAGTTTAATCTTTAGCCTTTGGTTTTGATGCTTTTCAATTCATTCATGATGTATTTCACGTTCATGAGTGGCTAAGTCTCCATATTCTGGGGTTGTAGCCACAGACAATGTGTAGTTTTAACTTTGAATATCTATGAATGGTTTCTTTCGGTTATTCCTATGCTATTTTTACCTATACTTCTTAGCCTGATCAACTAGGGGGTAAATTAATTGTTCACTCTAGAATCGAGAGATGTTGGAGTGGATAGAGCACAGTAGTATAGAGAGCTTGTTCAACACTCAGAAACTAGGTTGATTCGTGTAAAGGAGACCAGTGACAACTACCCTTACACCTCGCTCAGTTTCACAATACCAGAAGATAGCTTTAATGCATTTTATTGGTATGTCTATTACCGCTCAATAATGTACTTAGGCAGTCAATAATGGTAGGTCAATAGAGGCGTGCAACCCTATTCAGGTAAATTAAACCTCGTCAATCAATAATCAGGAAACCAGACATAGATAGATATTGTTAAGGCTAACTGAGTCATAAAAGTTACAACTCTGGAATTACTCATCAATTGATATCTTGTAGTAAAATTCAGGTTAATTTAGTAGAAATTTGTTCTTCACAGTCAATTTACTTATTTACACAAATCTCTTTTAACTCAAGCACCATAAACGTGATAACTGAGATTGGTGACCGACTTAATTCAAATCCTTTAAGTTCAACAACACGGCTCTTTAATTAGGGCCACTATACTACTTGTGAGACCATTACACTTGTGTGTGCTGTGGAGCAACACCTGCATGCTTAGAAATGTGTGTCTTACACTTTGTAATTATTTTTTCTCTTATTAGCTGAGTTTGGGGCTACTTTTGGGATGTAAAAAAATAGTATTCTTGCTAGTTTGTTGGTTTGCAGCTAGTGTGTTTAGATAATAATCTTGGGGCTCTTTTATGGTGATTTTTATGAAGTTTTACGGATATTTTCTCATATAAATGCTATATGGCAAATCTGTCGATTAATACTCAATTATGGACTATTTATAGGTGGTTATGAGTTTTGTACATATAGTTGTTGGCAAAACTTAGGACGAAAGGAACAACTTTCATGAAGGAACTTGGGAAAATTGGGCGATCGTTGGAAAGGTATATTAAGACTAAGCTCTATCCCTCCTTTTAGCACGAAATTTGAGAAGTTTCCCAAAACGTCAAATATGATATCTTACTATTCTGTTACTAGAAAGACCTTCTGTGAAAGGCATTGAATTGCAGCTGAGTTATTTTCATGATGTTATTAAGTTGACATTTCATTCATTCGCTTAAACTAGACATTCATTATCTATGTATCATTTTGTCGATTTTCTTGACTACCTATCCATATGTTTAAGGTGCTTCTCTCGCTGATTTGGTGTTATTAAAATAAATATAAATTACGAAGGGAATGTAGTGTTCATGATCAATCCTCCTTCATTGCTAAAACCATATTTGAAGCACTAAAAAGATAACACATTGATTTCCAATAATATCCAATATAATGCCCCTATTTAAACTGCTAAGTCCCTTGATTACTGTTAAATACTTTCTTTTACTAATTGACGTGGAACCATGTATAAGCATTATTTCAAGCACCTTTATGAACATTTTTAGAGTTAGGCCTCATTCTAAATATTGAGTTAAGTTGTCAAAACTATTCGAAAGACATGTGAGATCCCATGAGTCATGTGTATATGTTATGACAATGATTATGATTTATGAGGATAAGTATACTAATGAGCCAAGATTGGCTAAATTTATGCTATGGCCTACTATGTGCATTCAATATTTATATCATATATGGCATGTTATGCATGGACTTTGAGCTATAATCGGAGGTATGGAGCCTTTTTGCCTGAATGATTATATATGTATATATATGATACAGATGGCCATAGGTTGGCAAATATGATGTCGGTTCGTTACCGGAAAGGACCACCATTGCTAGCATTTAATTGGGTATGTCATGCATTTGCATCTATATATATGTATTCACGACATGCGATTACTCGAGCATACCATGCATATTGACCACTAGGAGGCTAAGTGTTGGATATGAAGGTAATCTAAATTTTGCTTACAGGTGGTATTTCTAAAATCACTTTTTATGATGATTATCTATGATTTTACTTCCTGCCTTACATATGAGTACATGTTTATTCATACTGATATCCCATTGCTTGGGGATACTGCATTTTATTTCTTGCGTGCAGGTTTAGGTAGGGATTCTGATTTACCCCTCCACTAGGAGCCCAGTTCAGCTGTGAGTTGGTAAGCTCCACCTCTTCCTGGAGCTTTCGCAGGATGCTTACTTTGTGTTGTACAGTTGGGTATAGTTAGGGCCCTGTCCTGGCAGTATTAGTGGTTCTCTTAGTGGCTATTGTGGACATACTACTTTAGGTTGGTTCTTTTGTGCCTTTTAGTCTCCAGTCATAGAATTGGCATGTATATATAGTGTGTGTGTGTGCCTATACCTCTGTTGTTACAGCCTTGTTGGCTAGCTAGTACTTTACCATTTAGTTTACCTATCTTGATGTACCTGATTTGCTGTTGATCAGGTGATGACCTAGACAGTCTAGACTTAGTTTTTCAGACGTTATGCTGCCAAATTTTCTTTTGACCCCTAGTTAGTTAACTAGCACTTTTAATGGCTTACTCGGTCAATAACGATATCGAGTGTCAGTCGCGTCTCCCCTCTTTTTTGGGCGTGGCAAACATGAAAAAGTTACTTCACCTTAA
Organism: Solanum sejunctum; assembly: GCA_025642045.1. Lineage (NCBI taxonomy): Eukaryota > Viridiplantae > Streptophyta > Magnoliopsida > Solanales > Solanaceae > Solanum > Solanum sejunctum. Next base: position 1,505 of record JAOTQJ010079288.1, on the reverse strand, counting down.
AATTTAGTATGTAATTTTTTTTTATCTTTTATCAAATAAAAATATTCTATCTTTAATGTTTATCACATTAAAAATATTTTTATTTATTTTAAAAGGTGTTTATCAAATTTACAATATTAATGAGCATGTTGATAAGGAAAATGATAGTCACAGCATATTTTCTTTAATATTATGTATAGTGCTTAAAATTACATTAAAAATTCAAATTAATAAAAGCAAATATGATATTGAATTCACCAATAAATTTTTTACTATAAAATAAAATATTAAGAATTATCATAAAAAAATTATTTCCAAAAATATTTTCTTCTTATTACTTTGTTACATAAAAGTCATTTAGCTTTATAATTTACTCCACCAAAATAAATTATATTTTTGTTACATAACCGTGATCTATTTTTAAAGTTTTATCACATAAAAAAAAAATATTTCCTAGACATGTTTATGAAACTTAACATATAAATGAGAAAAAATTAGTTACATTAATTTTTTTAATATTAATTATAATGCGTAAATTATATAAAGAAATTAAATTAAAAAAAGCAAATACAATATTGTATACACCAAGAGTATTTATGTTACGAAACTCAATATTAAGAGATGTTACAAAATTATTCTAAATGTACTCTATGTACTATATTTTATTTGACCTATAAATTAAAAATAAAATTTTAATTTTATTCATCCATTTTTACAAATCAAAGCAATTTTATCGGTACTTATTTTTCATACTATCTTTACTTTTGAATAAGTATATAAATTAGTAATAGTCAAATCTAAACTTTCAAAACATTATTAATAAAATTAGTTTTAGTAAAATGTGTATCTAACTTTTTTTAAAAATGTGTCGAGTAATAGAGCTTATTAATATGAAAAAGATGGAACAGGTAACTTATTTTGGAGCATAATGTAATATTTTTGGTACAAAATATTTAAGTTCATGAGAAATTTATTTTTAAGTCAAAATTGAATAACTTTTTGTGAGATAAATTTAAAATAGGATTACTTTAATATAATATTTTAAAAAAATATGTGATAAATTCAAAAATAGATGAGCCCCTGAAATTTATTAAAAATTATCTTAAAGAATTATGTTACATATTTAATAGAATTCGTTTTAAATTTTGATGAAGAATAAAAACTAAAAGACAAGGAAAGAAAAAAATGAATTAGAAAAATTAAAAGAAGGTGAAGTGAAATTATATGATGGATCCACATTATGCCAATTAAATAAGGGTAATAAGTCTTCCCCATAATTAATGACAATTGTAGCAAATAAAATTTCGTTCCGCTTAGAATTTAGGGAATAAGAATAACTTGACTTTAACTTGGAATAAGTAACATCAAAATATTATAAATCACAATAATTAACAACTTACATATTTAAAAGATATAAATTTTTTTTAAAGAATTTATGGTATAAATTAGGATGGAGGGAGTAACATAGATTATTTGAAAATTATGTAAAATACTATCAATCATAATAATTATCAACTTAATATATA